>MU795255.1:0-36593 GCA_027886305.1 Lentinula aff. lateritia | reverse complement strand
CACTTCCTAAAACAGCAATTATGATTCTTTGCAACTGGACTCTTGCTTTTTTCCAACAGCACTATATGTAATAGACACAAGGAAATATTATTGGACAAGCTTATACACTACAGGTTCTACAATAGCTACTCTATATAAACATACTGTTAAGATCATGTACACCGTGTAACCGTGCCAGAGGTCACAGAGTGTCTAAGAGCGGAAGACAAGTGGGACAGTAGTGAAGTTATTAACAACACCGCCGTTACGCCGTTAGTCCCCGGAGATCAAGAGTGTAGAAGGGAGGAGCTGAGTAGCAGCCAAGTCGGAGCAGCGGTATCGCCGGTGACAAGGAGCGGGCCAAAGAACTTATAAGTCCAAAGACTGTAGAGAGAGTACTTCAAGGCGTCGAGCCTGAAGACTTAGAGGAGCACAAAGTTAAGGAGGGAATCTAAGTCAATAATTAAACTGAGGAACTACAGTAGCATACAGGCAGTATTTATATCTACAGATCAGCACATTGGGGCGGAGTGCCAGACTAACTACTAGGAGCTATACGTGTAGTACCTGCAGGGTAAAGTAAAAGACAATAAAGGAAGACTAGAAGGAATGGGTATGTGTAGCGAGAAAGAACAATAAGGAGAAGATTACAATAAAGGGTGAATCTCGGGATACCGAACGGCGGAGCAAGGCGCCGAGGCATGGACTTGACACATACTAGATATGACCTTGAAGTTCCACTCCAGATGCAAAATATGCTGGGCAACGACAAGAAGAAAAGAGGACAGGTGAGACTTAGATTTTGGAGGTAGTAGGCATTCACAGATAAGACTGACAATGCTTGGCTTGAAGAATATACAGAATTGCAGCAAGGCAAGAGGGAAAGCAAGGTCTTGAAGTTGAGGTTGAGGCCTTGAGGACCAGAGACTGCAAGTGGGCTCCCATTGTCGTGGCAAGAGGAAAGCAACGCAGGAAAATTTTTTCGACTGCATGGGAATTTATACGTCCACATCATCTGACCACCAGTTTGACTTGGGACTTGGACAAAAATTTGTTGCCTGCCTGCTTTGACAACTGCCAGCAAACATGAAAGGATTTTCAAAAATGCGTCTTTATTAGATTTATGGAAAATTGTCAAGGATTCTTCAAAGCATCAGATTCTGTTGGAACATCCATGAGAAATTTTCAAAGAACAATGATTCTATGAATATTTGCAAAGAATACGAGGAATTATTGAAATATCATCTATCAGGAACTTCTGAAATGGATCTAATGAAAAACTAGACAAGAACAGTGCAGCAGTGTAGTAGAACAGAACATACCATGTCTTCGGGTACTGTATTGCTCTCTTCTTCCTCACCATCCTCTTCATCATCCCCC
The DNA here is from genome assembly GCA_027886305.1 of Lentinula aff. lateritia. Lineage (NCBI taxonomy): Eukaryota > Fungi > Basidiomycota > Agaricomycetes > Agaricales > Omphalotaceae > Lentinula > Lentinula aff. lateritia. The sequence goes on along the minus strand of MU795255.1, from coordinate 35,234 downwards.
TCACTTCCTGCATCGGATGATCCATAGTGGTATCGAGCAAAGGACTGTACAGGAACAGTGGCAGCAGCAGCAAGAGAATGTCGTCGAAATGTCTCGTAGCTTACGACTCGGTTTTCGCAGCGATTGCAAGGACAAGTTCTCCGGCGGACCATACCTCGAGTCGATTGAGAAAAGAATCAACTTCGTACGTTACGTATATACAATGTACATGTGATGTCATTTCGGACCAATTCCAGACCGATTCCAGGATTCTCAGCTTTTGTTGTCATCTCTCAGATCTCTCCAGAACCAGTTCTCACTGGGGATCATCGATCAAGCTTCAAGTACCACAAGCGCCCAAATTTTACTTTTAAATATGGACAGCAACGTGAGTACACTATAGCACAATGTAAGACTCAAAATGAATGTTTATCAAGGACACTCAAGGCATTCAAGCTCTCCTGGAGCAATTACAACATTCTCAGGCTTGGAAAGATGCTGTCGCTTCCTCGTATCCTGATGGAAGCTCTCAACACATTCTAGATACACCACAATCTTATTCTGCGCCCCAGGCTATTTCCGTCGCAGCCCTTCTCTCTCAACTCCAAAGCGAACCTCACCCGAATGTTGTTGATACATCACCGAATCATCATCCTCTTGCCGCTTCTCAAAACGACGCATCCGAATCTTCTTTTTCGATGACCCTTCCTGCTTCTAATATCTCAGTGCACAGAGTTGACGACCACCGATACTTGACTTTTCAGCAAGCGCTTCCCTTGATAGCAAGGAAATCTGCGAGCCCGTCATTTGCAGAAGCTTTGAAAGCTGTGCGGCACCATTCTATCATGGATCAAGTTCCAATTAATTAGCATCTTCTGTTGCAGATGAAGCAGGACCAAGAGACACTCGAAATCAAACTGTCAGACGAGAGAAAGGCTATTCTATCGAAGTACGAAACAAGAGTAAATGTTGCAAAAACGAAGTGATACCAGATTCCTTTCAAAGCATGAACTGCGCTTCATTATTTGTTGAACACAGGGCATCCATGATTGGCTCAAGAATATCGAGGCACGAAGCCAATGTTTGGAGATGTATCACTCAACATGTCGGTAACAGTTCTGACATTGATATTTTCAGATGTTGGTGGATGCTTTCGAGAAAGAGTTGAAACGATTCGACGTTGAGCGGGTGCTTCCCGCATGGGATGGGCTTGTTTTACAGCAACAAGAAACACTCGTCCAAATGGGCGTACCGACCATGTTTGCTACAACGGAGTTATCAGAAAGAGAGGTATGCCTAACAACTTCCATTTCGAGTTTCTCCTAATTTCCAGTGGACAGAAACAACAGAAGATCATGCAGGTGCTGGAAGGCCTTATCTGAATTATTTAGTGATGAGGCCGACCTGTCGTGGAAATATCAATACGGAGTTTACATGTACCTCCCTCTGTACTTGAATTTTGATTGTACATGCATGCGCTCACTGCTGAGGCTGAGTTCACTTACTTAGATGTTTTGGTGTGTTGTCGGTGTGCCGTAACCGTTTGAAATTCAAATCTCGGACCGTACGGTGATCAGCGGCTACTCTTCTATTCAGGGCCATAATCGGGTTGTGAAATGGTGAAACCAAAACCCTTCCACTGCTACTTACTTACTCTCCCCCAGCTCTTCCTCAATTTCCTCTCTGCTTCTTCACAAATCCTTCTTGAATGAAGAGAAATCATTGGCATGCCCTTCGTCGATATCTATAGCAAGGACGACTTTGCGTCGATATTTTATATCACCAATACCGAGTATGACTGTGTTGGTGGATTTGACCCGGAAAAACCGACTATCTTGATGCTACATCCGACAACGTTGGACTCGTCCTGGCTTATAGAACAATTCTCCGACCCGCGACTTGGGAGCAATTTCAATCTCATTGCATTCGACATGCGGGTTTGTGGACGGTCCGTATGCAGAGCAAATGGAAAGCATGATTTATGGGTTGAGGCAGCAGATATTGCAATGTGTTGTCAGGTCAGTTTCAGGCACTCTGCTCATTTTCATCGCCGTGAAATATCTCGTTTTCCTCAGGAACTACACCTACCACCCTGCCACATTTTTGGTTGCGAAACCCTAGCCGTCAACTCTGCTCTGCGCTTCGCCATATTGTGGGTCTGCGATACAATGATCCAAAGTATAACTGACCTTCTCAAGATTCCCAGAATTGTGTCTGAGCTTGACGCTGTGTAATGTTCCGGCGCCAACAGAGTATGCAACTGCTTTATTGGAGCAGGCTCATATATTCACCTTTCATCTATGTAGAATGAAATGGGTATTCAATGCCTACGATGAAATGATGCAAACATGGTGCTATACTGAGGATTTAGAGTCGCTGGAACATGTTTCGATGGAACTTACTCGGTTTATAGTGGGATCAGTGCGTACACAGACTTTTTCCTCTACTTCTCGTATATCGTATTGAAGAAAACTTTCACCTAGGAATGTGATCCTGACTTGAGGGATGATGTACGCTCAGGAATGTTCGGTAAACCGAACGCGTAATTTACTGATGAATTGTTTCAGTTAATCGAATACTGGGAGATTGAAATGCCTCCATTCCGTCGGACGCGCATAGTAGAACAGCTCGGGGTAATCATGAACGTGAGCTTTACATTCCGGCGTTTTTGACCACGTTGTCTGATAAATCACCAGCGGACGCCGCTGAAATCATACATGCTGAAGGAGGTAACACAGCCAGTCCTTATCATTCAGGTCAGTCCTTATGGTTTGCATAATAAAGAATTTCTTCCAATAATCTTGTATCGTTGTCAGGGTGAACGAAATGAAGTTTCTCCGCTCAAATATGCAGAGAGACTGGTTGCGGACCTTGTCAACGTTGAGGGTGGTGCCATATTGTATGAGGTCAAGGGTACGTCTTCCCGTTTCTCAAGTAAACCTATACTATACCCATTGATTTTGAATAGGTGGTGCTGGTGCGCTGAACGTTGTCCCGGGAACCGCTTCAATCACAAATCAAGTCTTCAGTAAGTTCGTCTTGAGATTACCACACCATAGATCCGACCTGCTCCCGAATCCTACTCCTAAGGAGGAACGAATGTCTATCGCGTTGGAGAAATTGGCGCAACTGATGGGCGATTCGGCTATTTCATTGCGGGATCCTCTGTCGCCAATGTCGTTTTCATGTCTTACACCGGAGGTGGTCAAAGGGCAGGAAGATTCGTTGAAACTGTATCGAAAAGGTGAGGGAGCCGCGTTCAATCCCTGCGGACCCAACGGGAAACCAATTAGAAAGTAAGTCATCAGCATCCCTTTTCCCATGACAAAATCATCATTTTACCACCTCTTGATAGATTTTCTGAAACCAGGAAGCAGCATTGGTTCTCAGGAGAGAAGGACGGGATATCTTATGCTAGCTGTGGGTCAACTTCCGCCTATCTTGTCGAGGGTCTGATTTGATTTGTTACCCCGCAGCGTCATTAACAAAAAATGGGAAACAAGAAGCTGAGCCGTATGAAAGATTACTACCTCTTCCCCAATCAGAGCCTGTAACGGGTGATCTCGCACATCAAGGTCGATTACGACGGGCCACGATCAGCCCGAGTTCAGTGGATAAACATGTCATCAAAGGTTCTATGGCCAAAGTTGTGAACTCGAATACCCCAAACTCGTTTCAACGGCTATTAAAATGATTGGAATGGCTTTCTCATCTGTATGATCTATACAGCATCTTCCCATCTACACCTACATATTCATGCGGATTTAAACATTCCTTCATTATTACACTACAGAACAACTCTTCATCAACTTCCCCTACATACCTGAGATTTCCTACCGTTATATTCACTGCACATGGTTGTTGATGTTGAGGCCTATACATAGATAAATGCACAATGTATGAAATTCACCACAAACCGCTATATAATCATCAATATTATTCGAATATGTATCCCCAATCCAATTAACCTAGAGAAAATTACCGACATCCAGTGATTACCGTTCCAGTTCGTACATAGAGAAAGTCAGTGAGAGCACTTTTTGGGACTGCGCAAGTATACTGGAGAACCAGATAAGTTTATAGGCTCCCCTCGGCCATCTTAGCCTTATAATACCTAACCATCTCCTCCAAGCCCATACGCACAGTCCACCGTGGCTGCCACTTGAGCGACTCTTTAGCACGACTGGTATCTGGGCGGCGCTTTTGTGGGTCGTCGTTGGGAAGAGTCTTGTAAATTATCTGCACTCGACGACTAGGCCTGTCTCCAGCCTCCGATTGAACCTTCTCCACGATTTCACGGACGAGCTCGGCGAACTCCCCGATGGTGAATTCGTCACCGTTTCCGATGTTCACAGGGCGAGACTCGTCGGAATTCATAAGACATATGAGGCCGTCGATAAGGTCATGGATGTACTGGAAAGATCGGGTTTGGGTACCGTCACCATAAACAGTGAGGTCTTCACCCTTGAGCGCTTGAACAATGAAATTGGACACCACACGGCCGTCATAGGGGTTCACTGATCAAGTAACGTTGAGCAAGCGCTCGTGGTAATGAAAAACTATGTACACACTGCGAGGACCGTAAGTGTTGAAGATACGAGCAACACGAACATCGACACCATCCTGACGTTGGTAACCGTAGGTCAGAGTCTCAGCGACTCGTTTTCCTTCATCATAACAGGCACGATCACCAATTGGGTTGACATGACCCCAGCTGCAAACATTGAGATGGCGAATTGCGCAACACAAGACTGAATATACGTACTAATCCTCAGGTTGTGGGTGGACCTCGGGGTCTCCGTACACCTCTGCACGGAGACATATCATGAGGCACGAGCATAAGTTATCGGTGGACAAATCTTACCGGAGGTACTTGAGATCAGGAAACGCGCTTTGGTACGCTTGGCGAGACCGAGCATATTGAGGGTACCCATGAAAGAAGTCTTGACGGTTTTGACAGGATTAAACTGGTAGTGAGGAGGGGATGCGGGACAAGCAAGATGATAGATTTCTATTAGAACAAATGAGAAATCATGGAACATTCGCGAACTGGTCGGACGTACGGTCGCATTCGATCATAAAGGGCTCGACAACATCATGACGAACGAGCTCAAAATTGGGGTGACCGACCCAGTGGCTGACAGTGGTTCTCGACCCAGTGAAGAAATTGTCGAGAACAGTAACGTCGTGACCGAGAAGCATGAGACGGTCGACGAGGTGGGAGCCAACGAAACCAGCACCACCGGTAACGAGTACACGTTTACGTTGAGAGGGCGCGAGAAGTCTCACGGGAGGGAAACGAGCGAGTGTAGTATAAGAGATTGAGTTATCTTCAGGGTAGAATATCGATTTTGACTGATAAGCTGAAAGACCTTTTGTGAATTTGGCGTGCTGCTGTTCCTCAGCGTCGGGGTCCAACGAATCCCCGTCGAATTTATCGGAGGTGGATGTCACGACATAATGGGAGCGGAGGTACAAAGAACGCAAAGCATCAATGGGTACCTCGCTGTTGAAGCCAAAACGGTCGAAACCAACTGAGACGATTTCCTGACCGCTCTTGTCGAGGACCTTGACCTGAAGAGGATTAGCGATAGAATTGAAGTCGTAAATATTAACCATACAGGAGAGGTGGAAGGCATGATGGTGGTATGGAGAAAAGAAACAGGATGAACGTACGGAATGACGGAATGACAAAACTCGCGATTTTTGGAAGTTCACACGTTCCTGCGCTATTGCTCACTCTCCCTACACTGGCACCATTATGCCTCGCGCCATAAAATCATCAGGCAAGACCCGTCATGATCCTCTGCTCGTTCAGCTCGACGAGGATCAGCAGGAAGCAAAATATGGTCGAGTCTCGGAGCCGGGAAAGAGAAAAAAAAACCTCAAAAAATCAGTGCAGGATATCGAAGATGAGGAGGTAACACTGTCATATTTCTCCTCTCACGTATCCTCTTTGATCATAATCTATAAGGCTGTATTAGACCCGAAGACCTCAAGACGTATCTTAGAATTAGCCAAGATTCAACAAGAAGAGTCAGATCCTCCAGAGACAGAAGATGAAGAAGGTGAAGCAGGTTATGAATTTTCGACAAGGGGTATCGATGAGGACGAAGAAGATGAAGAAGATAGCATAAGTGGTGAGGATGTAGAAGAGATCTTCGTACGTCTTTCATATCCAAATTTTCACCTCTATACAATACTTCTTGCAGGAAATAGATTCAGGAGATATGGAGACCCTGGACACATTACTGCCTCACAATCCTGGGGAGCGCAAAACTTTAGCCGATATAATTTTCGCAAAGCTCGACAGTCACGGGACCCAAAACACCGCTGCGATACAAAAAGTACAACAAGGTATGCGCAAGATTCAGAGTCTATAAATTAACAAGAATCGGTTATTAAATCTTGTTATTCACCTGTAAGATCGATCAAAGCCAAATCCAGCACTGGGGCTTGACCCAAAGGTGGTCGAAGCGTACACGAAGTACGCATTTCTATGAACTTTTTCCCATGCCACCCCTCATCGGTCTCACTCAGACTGGGGTTCTTTCTCCAAAAATACATATCAGGCCCGCTACCCAAACTATTCAAGGTCATACCCACTCTTTCTGCCTGGGCTCGCATCCTCGCCCTCACCGAACCTGAAAACTGGTCGCCTCATGCATGCAGAGCGGCAACTAGAATATTTATTTCTACAATGAAGCCTCCGCAGGCTCAGCTTTTCCTCAGTGTTGTCCTGCTCGATGCGATCCGGGAAGATATTCAAGAGCACAAGAAACTCAATGTGCAATATTATGAAGCCTTGAAGAGGGCATTGTACAAACCCGGTGCCTTCTTCAAGGGTATCATCTTCCCAATGCTCGATGTGTGTGGCCCAGCTCTACGTCCTTTCCAACTGTGGTTGACTGATCATTCTTCAGCAAGGGTGTACATTGAAAGAAGCCGCAGTCATTGCTTCTATCCTTGCTAAAGTGAAAATACCTGTGCTACATGCATCTGCGGCCTTGCTACGCATAGCCGAAATGGATTATACTGGTGCCTTGACACTCGCTCCTTTCCTTTTGCATCCTCATTTTTGCCATCTTTTATAGGTCCCAATTCCCTTTTTATTCGAGTTCTCGTTGACAAAAAGTTCGAACTGCCATACAAGGTTGTTGACGCGCTTGTCTTTCACTTCATCCGGCTTTCAAATACCTACAAAGCCCGTAATCGTGGAGAATCTGATCGTCTTCCGGTACTATGGCATCAAAGTCTGTTAGTATTCGCGCAACGGTATGGAATGCTCAGATTGTGCCAATTTCATATCTCATTCTCCCAATAGATACGGTTCTGATCTCACCCCAGACCAAAAGGACGCTTTGTTGGATGTCGTGCGAGCCACGCCACATGCGCAAATTAGCCCTGAAATCAGACGCGAACTGGTCAATTCCGTTGTGAGGGGTGCACCGAGGGATGATTTGAGCGAGGACGTTGAAATGGCATGATGTTGCAAGGCTTCTGTCTGATCCTATAGCTTCCTATATCTTCCTATAGTGAGATTTGTTCTGGTATTCATGCGATATGCAACTTAATCTCCTGCACGCCGGTCCTACTTCGGAAAGCTTGATTCATCACATGCACTAGGAGTCAGCATGGTTTGTCTGCCCACACCAATCAGCATCTTTCCATCTAGCTCAGATGTTCAGGACTATCTACCATATATTTTTCCTGTGATTTAAATGGCCTGTTATGTTTTTCTTGTTGCCCTGAGTCTCCTTCAACAAAATGTATATTCGTGGTTGCATTATCCTCTTTACTGTGACATTTTCCTCATACAGCGCTGCGATCACTATCCCAACAACAGCACCTTCGACCGCCGCTACGATTGATAGCTCTCAAGTTGCTGTTTCACTAGAATTCTTCGCTTTCCCCGGATATACAGAGCTGGTCTCTACAGGGACGTGTTTGGCAAACCTACAAGCATTACGAGGTGCACCTGTTGCTATTCGGATCGGTGGTACAACTCAGTAAGTAGCTCATACTGGGCTGATGGGTCCGAGCAAATATTCGAACTGGTGACGATTCAACTATGTAGAGATCGTGCGACCTATGATCCCTCCCTCGCTACTGCAGTCAGCTATACCGTGGCCAGTCCCACAGATGCACCCTCCTCCCTCACGTTTGGGCCCTCCTTTTTCACTCTCGCTGCCAGCGACTTGAAAGGGAACGTCACCATTGGACTCAATCGCCAGCTCAACAACCAAGCCAACACTCTATCTGCTGCCGTACAGGCAAAGGACACCATGCCAAATTTGTACGCTATCGAGCTTGGAAATGAACCAGATTGTAGGATCACGTCGCGTTCCGAGACGAAATATCGTTGATGTTGATTCGTATGATTTTTACGCAGTATATGCATCCACCTCTCCAATCGTTCCTTCCTCTGGTTGGAGCCAAACTGCTGATGCTGCAAGTGAAAAAAGTTGGTTCACCGCAATTGCACCATCTGTAAGAGCTCCATCCACTGGAAACTTTTTCACCCAAAATCAACGAGTTCAACTTATAGGTCGGAAACATTTTTCAAGCTGCAGTATATCTCTCCTGGCGTACAGCAGCCACCATCCCCCTTCTGGGAACCAGTATCGGTAATGTCAGGACCGTTTCTGAACATTCGTATCCGCAGTCAGCATGCGGCGGGGCGACTACGAACTTGCAAACACTTATGAGTCACTCGTAAGCTTTGTTCCGGTTTGTACCTGTAGTAGCCCTGATATTTTCTTGTCAGTGGAATTGTATCTTACACGGCTGGCTTCAAGGACGATGCAACTTCTGCACATGCGGCTGGTGTCAGATACTTCCTGGGTGAAACCAACTCTGGTGAGATTTTTTCTACAGTAAACCGGGTGCCTCATACATATATGAATTGTAGCAACCTGCGGTGGAGGGGGTATCAGTCCTACTTTTGGAGCGGCATTGTGGATCGTAGACTACGTTCTCCAAGGAGCCCTCAATGGGGTGGAACGGTCGTACTTTCATCAGGGGACCATCGGGGATTGCGTAAATCTAAATTTGTCGATGTAATCAGAGGCACTGACCTCAATGTCGTAGCAATACTGCTGGTGGGGTCGGTGAGGCACAAAATTGTTGTGAGGTCAGATTTCCACTAACCCACCACAAAAGCTTCACAACTGGCGCACCTTTCTATGGAGCTTATTTCGTGTCTCTGGCAAGCGATTTCATATTCGAGCTTGATGTTATCCTCAATATCCCTAGTTTCTTGGAACTGACGGAGCGAAACTCGAGATGCTCGACGACGGAACCGGTGCGGTAGCGTCGTATGTGATCTACAACTCTGCAGGCGTTGCAGTTCGTCTTTTAGTATACAACTCCAACTACTACGACGGAACCGGCACACGATCAAGCACGTCAGTCTCGTTCACAGGCGGAGGGATACCTTCTAGTGGAACTGCAACTGCTCTGCGTCTCACTGGGCCCAATGCAACCTCTCGAGTGGATGAAGGTGGCATAGTCACTATTGGTGGTGGTGTCACGGTACGTTACGCGCCGTTTTTGATTCACACTGCTTATTCAAAACATATGCGATGGCAGTTTGATGGGGATTGTAATGCTATTGGTACTCAAACCAAGGAAAATGTGGTGGTAACGGGGGAAAGCTTGACAGTCGTTGTTCAGGCTTCCGAGGCTTTGATTATATCTCTGTGAACGACCTCAGTACAGCTAAGTTATAGCACGTCAATGCAGAATTATGTGACATCGACCATGGTAGTACTGTTACTTCGGGTTCAGTACAATATAGGCGCAAGCGGGGTCGGAAGTCGGAAGTCGGAAGCCAAGAATATACCATTACACCGAGACCGTGTACTTATATCAGTATTCTCTATTCTATCTAGACCAATTAAGTGAAGCGAGTAGGAAATCTTTCTAAGTAAATCATGTTTTAGGCTGTATACGTCAGCGTAGGACGTAAAATTTTAGAAACCTTCAGCCGGAGTTGCTACCTATATCGGAGGAGGAACAATCTTGTCAAGCGCGGGAGGAACCTGGAAAGTCTTTTCCGCAACTGGAGTGGCGGCTCCGGAGGCTGACGCAACTTTCTTCGGAAAAATGCCCCTTTTCTTCTGCAAACTACGGCAAAATCCCGATCCACCGACGTAGAAGAACAACAACGAACCCATGACAACGACATGCCCATACCAACCGAGTCTTGTCCATCCAGTGATAGAATTTTCCCAAGTAAGAAGCATGAAGGGTGATGCTACGTAGTTCAGTACTAGTAGAGAAATAAGAGCGCCGACGAAGTCATATAGACGTTTCGCTGTTGTGATGGGCTGGCCTTCAGCAGGAAGGAAGAATGGACGAAAGTTGATGCGGGCAAGACGCGCCGCACTGGTTATGAAGCCACCCATAAGGAATGTGAGGTAGTAGCCTACTTGAGCGCCATGCTGCAAAAGGAAGAGTTTAGTAATCAGTACCCGATGAATAAAGGTATCACTTACCCAGAAGGCACTAGTTGCGAACGTCAACATACTACTCCAGAAACCGGGTTTTTGGCCTTTGGGTGTAATCCTTTTGTACACGCATTCCCTCAACCACACGTTAGCTTTCATGTTCCACGAGTCCAATAAGACCTTAAAGTTGCTTGGAAACTCAATGACGGTTGGAATAACATTTGCTGCACCGTTCCATGTCGACTGGCCTGTAGCGGTGAATCCAGTGAAGCCGTTCCCAGTAAGAATGCTTGCGCCTTCAGTAAGTGTCCAGATAGCATAGTACTTGGTTCGCTCGCAGGTGCCGTAAAGCTGGGCCAAAAGGACTCTGCGACGCAAACTTAGCTATCTTAGCTATATCAAGATCACGACATACCTTTTGAGCCAGCTTTGCTCTGCGAACCATGGTGTGACCATCACGGAGTAGTTATTCGAGCCTCCGAAAACGACGAATACACCAAGGAAAGCCAGGCCTGTTACCATCTTGCGGTATCCCACACGCTTTCTACCTGCTGGAAGACGACGTCCCCCTTCATGCTTGTCTGGTGCAGTGAAGGTCCTTTCATGAACTAAGTTTATGTAATCGGTGAATTCTAGTGAGGGGCCAACCAAGACACCTGGGAAATAGAGACTGTAAAGCTATGAATATTACAAGAAGGGCAAGATACTAAAGAAGCGTACGCGTAGCCTAAAAACTCGAGCAATGACGGAAATTCGCGGACAGATTTTTCTAACTGCCATTTGTCTAAATCCTGGTCGTGTATTAGCGGACACTCCTGACAGAGATACATCGCATACCTTCGGATCCCGACGACCATCCCATACATTCCAGGCAAATGTCGTTAATTTCATAGTAAGCACCATTTGAGGTCCAGTTACTTCGATTGTTTCGTAACTCAGGTCATAGATGACACGTATGATATGGCTGAACCAAGTAGATCAGCCAACAGGCTCAGACTAGGCCGACAGTGTGAAGACACATACTTGAACATCAAGTGCCCCAAAATGAATCTACATGAACGAATGCGTCAACACTGAAAGCACAAGAAATGAAAACGTCGTACGCACAAAAAGATGAACCAGGGCATAATTTTGGAGGTCGAACTGAATTTGGCCGCGAAGTAGGTTATCAAAATATCACCTAGCAATTGCAGAAAGCCGGTATACATTCCCAACATGGGAAAAAAGTAGAACAAGGAAACACTGATATTGAAGAGATGCCTCAAGTTGGGTTTGTCGGCCGGAATGCGTACGAAGACGCTCCCAAGAGGGTAGGCAATGAGAAGACATGAGATGAGCTAGAATGTCAGGATTAATGACAATGGCATCATTGCGACGAAAAAGAATGCATATGATATTTATACACATACCTTAACCTGGTCCACTGAAGCACCCACGGCACCCGCTAGAGGCACGAACAACGCGTCCATAATGTATTAGAGAGGCGTGGAGTATAAAGTTGTCGACGACCAGCCAACAAACGGGTTGGAAGACTCAACAAAGCCTTGCAAACTGAGTGGCAAAGACAGGAGAAGTAAAAAGTTTGGGGACCAAGTTTTTCTGTCCGTTGCTGGCGCTAAAGCAACCCCAAACGGCAACTACGTGATTTCGGTTAACCCCAAAGAGGAACGTTCGTCTATCATAGTATCTCGATGACCTCCCGTTCTCGTTTTTGGCCGCACTCAGAAGCCTCCGACCATTCTAGGGCCCTATCTACCGTATTTATACCTCTTGACACCGAAGAGTCGCAATATAAGCATACAAGATGGGTCATAACATACTGCGTAACATAAGTATTTGTTTGAGGATACAAAGGGTACCGATGGCATATGTATTGCATATATTGAACACCATCCCCTGCCCAGCTTGGCCGACCCAAAATTTGGGAGCTCCTTACACCTTGAAACCGCGCGACTTTCGGCGACCACGAGCTTGTTCGAACTGGAGGAATATGAGATTAAATTCTTTGCAGAGAAATGTTTGACACTGACTTTGCGACCTTTGGAGATCGTATATGGCTTCTTGTGTTTGTGAGGACCTAGGGAAAAAGTTTAGAACGAGAGTCCACGAAGATCGAGCGCGACTCTCACCCATGCCAAAGTGCTTGACGGCCTCGCGAGTGTTCCTTTGCCCACGAAGCAAAACGGTGTTTGAACCGGTCGGTGCTCTCAGAGCAAGCTGATCGAGGGTAAGAATCTCACCGCCTGCATTCAGAATGCGCTCCTTAGCTGATTGGGTGAAGCGCAAGGCGGCAATCGTGAGTTTGGGAACCTCAGTCAAACGAATATCATCTGTGACAGTGCCGACTTGAACAATGACTTTTGAGGAAAGATCGGGGGTTTTGGAGGTCTCTCGAACAATGCGGGATAGCGAAAGCGGAGGGCGATTGATTTTAGAAAGGAAAAGACGATGAAGGATGACCTGAAACAAAAATCAGCACGCAACCCTGTGATCACGGACTGACGGAATTCGACCTTGTTAAAGCTTGAGTCCGTCCGGCGAGCCAAGAAGCGATATAGCTTTGAAAAATCTTAGTTGACGATATATAAACGATATCATTATACACACCTTGACAAGCAACAAAAGGTAAGGATCCTCGCTCTTCGGGGCGGTACGATTGCCCTTCTTGACGTGGTGGGTAGTAAGGTCGATACCCTGTACCCAAGCAGCATAAGCTCCCAGCCTTCACACCCACATTTAACAATAGCTCACCATCTTGATTTTGCGGCAGAATAAGTCGGTGTCGAGGATAACGTCTGGAGCAAATGAAAGCGAATGAGTGTGATCGTGAGAAAGCTATACAGCCGCAAAACACGTGGATAGCTCATTTCCAGCTCCGCTCTAACGCAACTCTGTTCCCGTTGCTGAAGGTATTGCCTGCGTACTGACACCGCAGTTTACAGCGTATTGCAACCGTCTTTACTCTTTTTTCCTGCACAATTGTTGTGATACTCAGCAGACTACGACCGATAAATTTCAATTCGGACGATGGTGTGTTATTTTTTCGTAAAGCACAAGTGCCACCCTTCCCTAATAATGACGATTTTTTTCTAGTACGAAAACACAAATCTGCCTCCTGACCCTTACTCTCAGGATTATAATGATCCAGTGCCTCCCGTAGTTCCTCCCACTGATCGGGACCCTCTTCCTCCTCGAGGCCGTTCGAGGTCACGTAGCCCTCCTCGGGAGAATGGCTACAGAAGCCCATTTCGTCGTAATAGGTCTCCAGCCCCAGCAACCTCTGCTCCTAGGAGACCAGCGCATGCTCCTATTGTACGTCCGTCTGCTGCACCACCTTGTGTTATGTATGTTGTACTAACTGGTTAGTCCAAGGCCCCGAACCCCTCAAGTGTTCTCGGAGTGTTCGGACTGAGTATTCGTACGCAAGAAAGGGACTTGGACGAAGAGTTCAGTCGTTTCGGTCGCGTTGAAAAGGTGACCATTGTATATGATCAGCGTGTAAGTGACATCGTGTATCAATGGTGTGCATGTGGGTGTCCTAACAGTTCTCGATATCAGTCCGATCGCTCTCGGGGCTTTGGTTTTATCAGAATGGCTACTACTGAAGATGCAACCCGCTGCATCCAAGAATTAAACGGAGTTGTGAGCGCAATCACTTGAAATTACACACAAAGTTGCATATTCAAACCAAACGTTCAGGATCTCAATGGACGACGCATTCGTGTAGACTACTCTGTCACCGACCGTCCTCATGCTCCAACTCCTGGTGAATACATGGGTCATCGTCGTGCGACTCGGGACACACGCTATGACCGCGACAGGGAAAGGGATTACTATCGTGACTCTCGCGATTCGCATAGGGACCGGGATCGCAGAGACCGTGATAACTATGGCAGGGACTCTCGGGACTGGCGTGAACGCCGTAGTCCTCCGCCCCGAAGCGGAAGGTACTCTCCGGAGTATAGACGCCGTAGGAGCTATTCTCGTAGCCCACCTCGGGGCAGTAGCCCTGCCCGTCCTAGTCGGGATTTTGACGCCCCTCCGGCGACCGAGGCGCGTTGGTAAATTCTTCGGCTCGTCGTCGTCGTTCTGACAACTATACGCTGAGTTCAATCTCCGAAAGAGAAGGTCCACGCAGCCAAAGAGTTTACTCTTGATTATGGGACCGTTGTCCTGTCGTTTCGTTCAAGTTAATTACCATATCTTATCACAAAAGAAGACTGGAACGCTCTTCAATTTCCCAAGTTGTCAAGTTTTCGTCGTCGTCTCAAGTTTTGTCTAGTTATCGTTTGCTTTCGATGTTCCATTTTTATTGCAAGTACAAGTACAACACCAGTCGTGAACTTAATCGCGTACGTCTGGTACGCATCGTACTAAGCACCTTCTAGCATTGGCAAGGACAATATGGCTGCAATAAAATTCAAAACGTGTTCTTTACGGAAGGACGACAAGAATGGAGTCTGACATCAGGCGCCCATGGATGGATGAAAAATGTTGAATACGCCGGAAGAAATAAATTGCTGAAGCCTGAAGCACTTAACAAGAACTTGCGCCTAACTGAAAACGCCCTCTGCTTTGCTCAGGTGCCAGCATGAAGCTTTTCTTGATCTCAACCACGAACCAGGAGCGACATGGATCATTGATGATTGGTGAGTGACTAACTCGTTCGATCCTCCAGGACCAGTGTGGGTGTTCGTAGTAGGGCCGAGGTTATGTACTGAAATTTGCTTACCTCCGATTGCGTGTACAGTCATTCTCGAATAGTAATTGTGAATTCATGCGTTGAAAACTTCATTCAGAGCTGGGACGTAGTTAAATATGCATAACATGAGAAACTACGATACTTGAAATTGATATTGTAAAAAGTCACTGTTTCTGCATTACTTACGTACAAAGACCGGAAGTTTAGCGCGTGCTGTTTTTCTTCACCTCAGAGTCATCCCTGCCTCATCCTACAATCGTCCTGAACGTGCAAAATGCCACGAATCAGAAAAAGTCAGTAAACCTCGTAGGATATCGACGAACCAATCTGACGTTATTCTTTTCAGAGACGAGCAAACGTGGTTCTACTAACGATAGAAAGAAAATTTCTCAAAAGGTTAGAGAGAGCAGGAAGAAAAAGACTAAGGCTGCGAAAAAGAGCGTTGAATGGAAATCCAGTAAGATTGCTGCTCAACGCGCTATCCACTTGCTGAATGTCTTCTAGAACATAAGAAAGACCCCGGAATCCCGAACACATTTCCTTACAAGGACCAGATTTTGGCCGAGGTTGCAGAGCAACGTAGATTGGTGACTTCTTCGCATCATCAACTAGATAGCAAACTCAAACTCATTATAACGAATCAGGCTTCAGAGGAAAAACAACATCGAAAAGATGAGAAAAAAAGAGCGCTCAAACATGTTGCCGAGGATGCACAAGACGATAACATCGAGGAAGACGATGGCATTGCTAGCATTAGCGCCAAACGTTTAACAGCCAAAGCAACTAGCAAACCTGTTCCCGAAGCTGAAGAAAGCGAAGGCGAAGACGAACCTCCTATCCTGATCAACCGAGATTTACCGCATCTCCACGCCGTGTTGGATGAGGCGGACGTTGTGATACAGGTGTTGGATGCGCGAGATCCGCTTTCATTCCGCAGTTTGTACTTAGAGGATCTCATCCACTCCAAACCTGGTCGCAAGACACTTTTCGTGCTAAACAAAATAGGTACGTCGCTTATTTACGTTCCACGAGCGAAGACATCCATTAAAATGGTTTCACAGATTGTGTTCCTCACGAAAGTCTGGTCGCTTGGATTTCTACCTTGAGAAAGCAACAACCAACGTTTCCCTTTCGTTCGGCTTCCTCTTTTCTACCTGGAAACCCTTTCGCCCAACTTAATACAAAAGGAAAAGGAAGAGCGAAGAACCCTGTTGATGATGCACTTGGTGGCGATGGTATACTGGAGTGTCTTGGTCATTGGGCAGCAAAAAAGGAGAATGGTTCCTCATTGACCGTAGCAGTAGTGGGTGTCACAAATGTAAGGCATCCTTCTACCGTCCTGAAATTCTCAATCATTGAACATGTTCTTTGGCAGACTGGAAAAAGTTCGTTGATCAATTCTTTGGCAAAAACTACGGTCCTCCCAGTATATTCCCTGGCGTCCTCTCCTCGTGGACCGACCACCACCACCATGCCACAAGAAATAACCATTCAAGTTCCAGGCAACAGAACGCTTCGGGTCATCGACACCCCTGGATATTCTTGGAAAATAGACAAAGCTTCTTCAGATTGGGATGAAGTGCGTGCTCGAGATATTCTATTGCGCAACAAAGGTCGTATAGATCGACTAAAAGATCCATCTGGTCCTGGTGTGTTATCTTGCACTCAATATACATACCTTTCGTTGATGAAATCCTGTTAGTTGCTCATCTTGTATCTCGAGCCAATCCGGAAGACCTTATGTTACTCTACGGCCTTCCAACGTTTCCCAAAGGCGATGTGAATGCGTTTATTTCTGGAATAGCGCGTTCCCAGCAGCTAGTACGAAAGGTCGGTTCTGTCATTCTTTCAATCGGCTGAGGTCTAAACGTTTGATAGCGAGGGATGCTACATTTGACAGGAGCGTTGAAAGTTGTCCTCCGGGATTGGTGCATAGGAAAGATCCATTGGTATAGCATGCCGTCCTCCAATGTGGTTGTGGACACATCTTCTCCCAATGCCTGGGTACAGCCGCTTTACGCCAAGGCTGACGAGGCTCTAGCAAGTCTAAAATCTCGCAAAGCTATGCGTAAGGCTGGCGGGCTCGTCAAGATATCTCCGGGGCAGGTAGAATCAAGGGAGGTCATATCTGAAGTCCCGTATGCAGAATTGATGGAAACCAGTGATGGGGAGGATGATGACGGTATCGATGTCGACGAGGCAGATCATATAGAGGCTGAAGAAGAGGAGGATGACGAAAGTGAGGAAGATGAGGAAGATGAAGATAACGAAGAGGTTGAAAATGAGGAAGAGCTGGAACCTGAGGATGAAGAAGTTGAGGTTGCTCCGCCTGCTTCGAAAAGTCAAAAACGAAAACGCGCCGATCCGATATCTCATCCACCAAACAAGAAGGTTTTATTCGTTGCTAAATCCCATGCCTCGGAAAATCAAGCGATCTCAAAAGCTGATGTTTCTGCAGTTTCAGAATCGTCGACACCAAAAGCCTTGTCAGCCGACCCAACCACAAGAAAAGCTCTCAAATCTAGTCTCAAAAAGATTAAACCGATTGCAAATGCTTCCTCCAAGAACCGACCCCCCAAAATAAGGTCTGATGAGGGAAACAGGGAATCCTACGATTTCGGAAAGTACTTTTGAAGCCAATTGAATCTGTAGTAAAGCTGGAATGGAATTCATGTTGCTCGGAATGAGATTATGATGATATCCGGCCTGGCCTGTCGTTTTTAAGACAACTCCACTGATGTGCCTCGTGGGACGTTGTCCGCTGCCTTTCATCGTTCTGGTGCGTCATGGTACTTGTCCAAAGCACAGTTTGTGAGGGTTCCTGGGTGCGTCATATTACTGTTATGAGGAAACTATAAAACACGGTGCGCCTTGGTAGCAGCCTCGTCCTGAGTAAGTCCTCTCTAGATCAGTTACCTCTGATACCCTTTGATACCTTCTTATAGTAATCTTTGAATCCAGTCTTGTTGACATTACTGCTTTGCTTCAAATTCTATCTCCTCATCATGAATCCCCGCTGTAAGGTTCGTAAATGCATACCCTTGCTTTTCGCTTGTGGATTCAATAGTGACTGCCAGGATATTACACGCTTTGGCCATAACAAATGCTTCATTTTACGACTTCCTATCGAGCTACAAACTCAAATATTCATAGAATGTGCTTGCTATCCTTACGGTCAGCTAATGATCGAACATGAAGCCCCTCAAGTCCTTCTCCTGGTATGCAAATACTGGAGAGATCTAGCATATGCAACTTCTCGACTTTGGTCATCATTCGAGATCCACTTTGGAACATGGGAACAGAACTTCCAGGGGATGGAAGGGGATGCACGGATTCTCTCGCGAGTTAGGCTCTGGCTCCGTCGTTCGGGTAATTATCCCCTACACGTAAAGCTGTTTTACAAGCCTCCAGCTTCGCCCCCGCGAGACAGAACATTATCTCGCTTCCCGTCTGAAATGTTGGCGCTTCTTATGCAACATTGCTCGAGGTGGCAAGACATCGAGCTGTCGATGCCCAGTTCCTGCTTTGCGCCCCTTTCAAGTGCCGCACCCGGACTTGACCTCTCGTCGCTCAGTTCGTTGGTACTCAATTCAATTCCTTCCATCCACTCGGAGTTTTTGGATGTCCGCAACCTTGCTTCCTGCGGGAAGCTCACGCGTTTACACATCAATTTCGAGTCAGGCCGTGTATTCACGCTCGACGATTGTGGCGTTATTTTTGCACAGCACCCCAATTTGAGCAGCTGTAAACTTTATGCTCAATGCCTTTTCGATGGATCATCGGAGCACTCTGGACACGCAGTAGATAAATTCATCCTGCCGGCTCTATCCGAATTGCACCTCACCGTCTACAGTCGTTCGAGCCATGTTTTGGACAATTCGTCCAGTCCACAAACTGCTCTCACGATGTTTCTCAATCGTCTCGAGCTGTATGTGCTCACCTCTCTCCGTATTGAATGGTTTGTCGATAACGATCGGTCTTTGTGGAGCTCTTGCCACCCATTCTTTGTGACATTTTTGAAGGCAGTGGAACCAACACTTGAAACCCTTAGCTTGGGATATCTTCCTTTGTCTGAGGAACAGCTGATAGATTGTTTAAGAACAACCCCGTATGTAACTTCTGCGGAGCTACTCTTCAGCCTTGGAGAAGAAATCGAAGGACCTGCTATCACGGACAAGCTCTTGAGAGCATTGACTTCCATTCGCCGAAGCGAGTCAATTTCGACATCCGAACCTTTACTCTGCATGCTCCAGTCACTTACCCTTCAGTGCCATGGCAAGGGTTGTTCTGAACAGGAGCTAGTACGTTTCCTTAATTCTAGGTCGGATAGGCAGCCGCATACACTGCAAACTCTGAAACTCCAGACTCAGACCCCCATCCTAAGTGGGGAGTCACGATGGATAGAGAGTGGTATCAATGTTACTGAGGTTTGTGTATAAGAGGAGCCAATTTTGAATGGACTTGGAAGCATGGAAAATACGATCTACGTTGGACTGTATATATCATACCTTACTTGTGCCTCTTTTTAGCTTAATGTAGCCTGATCGTTCTGTGCTGAATTAAGCACCCTCTCCCGGATAGCTTCGAATAGTTTCGAGGATGAAGTAGATTTGTACCGGTGCATTAGCGGAAACGAAGTCGTATTCCCAAGATGACCTTGAGAGTCAGCATCCCCATTTGGAGGGCTCGCATCCAGAAGTGTAACGAGTTCAGTATCAACAGGAAGGCTACCAAGAAAGGTCAGACCTTCCCGATGGGCCATGGCTTCTCCTCCACCTGTCGAAAACACATTGCTAACTTCTCCGCAGCACGGACAGACGTATCCACTCATATTCTCGATCAGACCCACGATAGGAAGGTTGACCGTTCGCGCGAAAGATATGCATTTCATGGCATCATTAAGAGCCACTGCTTGCGGTGTGGTCACAACGACGGCGGACAGTTTGGAGTGAACAGGAGCCAGATGTTCCATGAGAGATAAGTGTTCATCGGATGTACCTGAGCCAAATTCATGTCAGATACAACAGAGGCAACGGCATTCATTGTTGTATACCTGGAGGTGTATCAATGATCAGATAGTCAAGCTCTCCCCATCGGACATCACTGAGGAATTGCCTAATCATTCCATTCTTTTTTGGCCCCCTCCAAACGACTGAGTCACCGCGTTTTTTCAAAAGGAAGCCGACACTCATACAGGAGAGTCTACCTTCTGAACCATCTGCAAAAACAGGAACCCATCCATCACTGCTCTGGTACACAGGATGTCCGTCTAAGCCAAGCATACGAGGTATCGAGGGCCCAGTGAGATCAACGTCGAGAATACCGACTCGAGCATTTGGCGAAGAGTTATAGAGATTCAGAGCAAGCTGAGTTGAGACGGAAGATTTGCCAACGCCCCCTTTGCCGGATAGCACGATTATGACTCGTTTGATAGTTTGGAATCGCTGTGGTATCCGACCTTCGTTGGACGCCATTCCAGTGTCGGAAAGGAAAACGTATTACTTACTGATTATGAACATTTGTGAAGATGAAGGGTGTGATGAATAAGGCGTCAAAATGCCTGCCGGTCTGCCAAAAATTTCCTGAAAGGAAATCTTGACTTCCGTCTCCGCTGCCCTTATAAAATACAATGCCTCGAGAAAACCGGAAACGAGGGAAAAAACACAAGTCCAAGACTACTGACGAGACGATCCCGTACGCCAGGTCCGAGCCTCAGGCAGAACTCGAGCCCCAAGTTGGCCCTTCCTGGATCGTTACCGCTTCCGGGGAGGACTCGGAATTCAACCCAGAGGCTCCTTTCGGTTATGTTGATGCGGATGTCAAGGCATATTTCCGCACCGTCGATTTACAGATCCGTGAATGGCAGGAAGGTCAACAAGAGCACTTAGATGGTGATGCAAACGTCGATCCCAATGCAGGTCAGAACGACCGTAATTAAAATTTGATTAATTGTCTTACACTGTTTACAGAAAAGCACATGTTCTTTGTCGCTGCACTCAGCGAGATGCGAGAGAAGGAGAAGCAATTAGCAACTGATCCTGACTGCTCAATAATTTTGGAGAGGATGGCGTATTCGATGGATGACTTTGTGCGCAGGGTGTTCTTGGACAGTTTATCTGGTTCGTGAGTAAACTAATGAATCTTGATCGTGCAGCCATTGCTAAAGTCATGGGGAACAGCTTCGAAACCCTAGTCAAACATCGTTTTGCGTCTCATGTGTGCCAAACCCTGTTCAGTGTCGCTGCCGAAACAGTTGCTCGCGAGGTGTGTTCTGCCTGTCTCTTTATTTATTTTACTCCGAATGTTCAGTGCATTTCTTAAGACCATGGGTATCGTAGCGCCAGCTTCTGAGGCAGCCTCCGAAGGCCACCTGCGAACTGCCGTCGACCTCATTCTGGATATATGCAAGGTTGGTCTCATCCTATTATCCTTCGACTCAATGTGAACTCAGTTGCAGGAACTACTACCATCTCTTGGCTCCTTGATCATGGATCCATTCGCTTCCCATGTTATCCGTGCTCTTCTCGGATTACTCTGTCCTTCATCAAATCACACCTCTGACGAAACCTCCCAAGGAGCGATGCGGTCCAAAAAAAGTGCACACTGGAAATCCCGGCAGGGACCTCTGATGTCTGTCTTCAACGACAAGAAGGGGAAAAGCAAGGAGATGACATCCCGTCAAATGCTCCCAGAGTTTCGTACCATGAGTCAAAGATTTGTTGAAGCCATTCGGAATGAACTAGGAGATAACGAAGTTCGTGCATTGGCCGCAGATAAAGTTGCTAGCCCTTGCTTACTGGTGAGAGCAAAAATCAGGCGAGCTATCACTCAGTACTCAGATTTCTCTTCAGATGCTCCTTAATGTGGAAGCTGAATTGGAGATGGCCGACGAGCATGGTTCTTTGATGGACCGAGTGACTGTTGGTGCTGTTTCTGCATCCCGTAAGCTCTCTATCTTCTTCCTCACTTCCTGCTCACTTTCGTGTCTCCGGTGTATAGTTGATCAAGACACAAAATCCATTGACCCATCCGATTACCTTGGAACCCTCTTTCGAGACCCAACTTCTTCTCACCTACTAGAAACTGTTTTGTCACGAGCGTCCGCTAAACCGTTTTCATTAATCTGGAACACATATCTCCAGGGCAAATTGCCTCGACTTGCTGTCCATCCTGTCGGCAATTTTGTTGTAGCGAAAGCGTTAGAACGAGCTGATGTCAATCAGTTGGCAGCCGCCTATGAGGAGTTGCAGGATGTATGGGAGAAGATGATTAGTCTGTTTCTACGCCCCATTTACTCAATTCAAGAATGGTATTGATGCATGGTTGTTGAAATATAGCGACGTCCAGGACTGGCGTTTTGCGCGCTGCGGTGGATCGATCTGTTGCTTTGCGGACTTCGGAACAGGGTGCTACTGAGGTAAACTCACTCTTGCAACAGCCCATTTTTAATCAGATGTATTTCCTTAGGCTGCGTTCTCGGCACTGAACCTTGCTTCAGATGAAGACAAGAGGTACCTTGTCCCGTGTATGCTGTCTTTGAAAAGGCTGTCGGTGCGCTTGCGCTTGCTTCTTTTACACCAGACCAAACCATAACCTTTCGTACCCCATTCAGGTGTTCATCTCATCTAAAAGCGCACAACCTTCTTCCTCATCCACTCACCAGAATGAGGGTAAAACGGACAATGAAGGCTCTTCGCAATCAAGTATCCAAGGCTCTCTATTACTCCAAAGTTTGCTCAAGCTTTCCTCCCCGCACAACCAACCTGTGATAGACAGGTATGAATAATGTATCTTGTTGCATCATTTGAAGTCGAGCCTGATTCACTTTATGCCAGTTTGGAAGCCCTCGATGTATCTGAACTTATTAAAATTGCACATAACGCAACGAGCTCCAGAGTTCTCGATGTCCTCTTGGAGTCTGAGACGGTCCCGATCAAAGCCAAACGGTCTTTTGTGCAGAGCTTTATAGGAAATTATCATCTCCTCGTTGATGATCGGATAGGTAGTCGAGTAGGCGATCGGTGCTTTGCTTTCGCCGATACGTATCTGAAGGTACCATTTTCTATTTCTAATCTCTTTCAAATGAATCTGATCCTTTCTCTGGATCCAGGAAAAGATTGCCCGGTCACTGATACCCCAAGAACAGACTCTCGCAGGGTCTTATTACGGAAAATTCTTTAGTCGAAACCTCAATCTTCATCTACTCCAGCGTCGACCGGACGAGTGGAAAACGTTTCAGTCAAATAAAAAGGCTGAGACTCATTCAAATTCTATCACTAATGCCAACGACACCAGGAATGGTACCAAAAACGCTCCCTCGGCCGAACTTGCAGATCTTTCTGTCTCCAAAAAGAAACGGAAGCGAGAGACCCGAGTCAAAGATGAGATCGACGAACTCTTCGACTCTTCTCATAACAATAAAAAAAGCAAAAACCACAAGGTGGCTGCTGTTGACTCTTCTGCAACAGTCAAAGGGGCAAAGGAAGCATCTGGTGATACGCTTAAGGACAAAGAATTGAAGGATGTCTTCGATGCGATTCGTGCAGCTCCCAAAACTGATCATAATCATAATAAGGTCAAGGGACGAGTTAAACATTGAAGTTGTACTGTAACGTATACCGTCGTAGAAATGACATCATCATTCATTATCTCTTCTTTCGATCCTCTCCTATGGGACTTTTTCTTTCGTGTTTCCGCTCTCGTAAACCCGCAAGGGGCAGGGAAGAGCGCGAGCCACTATTAGACTCGGAACTCGAGGAATCACGCCAGCTGAAGGATCTTTTTCGAAAACTCGTACACATCGTAGCAGCACTAGATGCGGGTAAACTGCCCTCCCAGCATCAGCTGAACCACCTCATCAAAGTTGCTTTAAAGTCAGAAATATTACTTCCAAAGGAGGGAAGTTCCAGCCTGGCTGGCCACAAAGTCTTGCTGGACGTGAGGGAGGTTCTCGGACTGCTAGCGGTTTTTGGCTTTGAGAAGAATTGTCGGTATCGACTTCAAGTAACGAGAGAATTGAACCATAATCTAATCATTCTTCAGACGACGACAAGGTCCAGAATATCATATATCATGCCCAGTGCCTGACTTGTACTCCTCCAGAACCAGACGAATTGATAATCCTTGAACCACCACCCACTGAACTTGATCCTGTCCTCCAACGTATATCCCTCATCACTTCTGAACTTCAAACCGACATTCCACTCTTATTCGCATCCCTGTACTCCCTTCTAGCCCTTTTCCTGACTTCAACGACCTTTCGCATCGTAATCAGCAACCTCTTCTTATTGGCGCGCCACTACTTTTCTTCGTCACTTGTAGAGGGAGTGCAAAAAGTTGAACACGCTGCGGAAATAGTTGCTCGTGCTGCAGAGACGACACAGAATTTGACCGAGTGTGCAGTCAATTTGGTCGATCAAGTCCATGTCGTTGCCGAAGGTGTAGGGCTAAGTGCGATGGGACTAGGAGACGTCGCAAAGGATACCGAACGTGTTGCATTACTTGCCATTTCTGAGGGTGGTCCACTGCATGGCTTGGAAGGGTTGAAAGACCATACGCATGAGACAACTGAACATACGATACGTGAAGTTCAAGCACGGCAAAAGGAGCATGTTGCCCGTCAACAAGATATAAAGGAACCGACAAACAATATCGTTGATGAAAGTCAACGTAGACAAGAGCAACACCTAGATGCAGATCGTGCTAAGGCCGAAGCCAGTCAAATGGAGGACCGAAAAGACACCATCATTGAGGCTATTCAACAGGTACTTTCGGCCCTGCTATAGACCCTAATGTACTAATTTTTCCTCTTCTATAGACTCTTCTCGACATACATAAACATCCAGCCCAAATTTCTGCTCTGCGGACAATTCTCTTACTCACTCGGAGATATATCGATCATTATAGAGCCTTGTGCGCCCTGCGACTCGGGAATCCCGGATCATATATCCCAGAGCTCGATCTTCCTGATTCCGATACACCTCAGTGGAGGCACCTCACGTCGATTCTTGCCGACTCCAAGGAATTGCTGGAGCGTTTAACCCGCAGTGGGAATCATGGAGGGTCGCTAGATTCATTACTGCGTGCTTTTCGAGATGTCGTTGTCCTTCCCCTAGATGAAATTGATCAGAATGAAGAGTTCGACGGTCCCACTTCTCGAATAAAGGAAAGGAATGAATCTAGCCTTCTATTTGAGATCGCAACCTCTGTCAACCTCATCGCAGACTCGGCACTTGGTACGGGCACCAGTCAAAATTCAGATACTGAGCAAGTGGAATACATCGCGTCAAATCTCTTCCGCAGCGACACTAGGGTGCTGGTTGAGAAGGTGCGGGAGGTGCAACGAGAAAACGGCTCTTCATCTTCCCCCTCCTTGAATTCCAGGCACATTGAGTCACACCCGATACCAACCCCTAAGCTTCACATCTTCTACCAGGAGCTTGAGACGTTCCTTGCCGCACTCTATGATGACCGTCCTTCCCAACGGCTGGCGCGTGCTCTCGTAACGTTAGGTCGCGATATTCAGAGCTATTTTCAGCCGTCCTCACACCTACTTGGAGAGGATCTCAGGCGTTCTTCGAAGACGACCATATCCTCGATACTCACGACAGTTTCGAACGACCTTATCGGGTATCTTATTCCAAAGATTGTGGGAGGACTGATGGATTATCTCTTTTCTCAAAAGAACATTGCTATGACTCGACCCACGACGAATCACACGTACGATCCAAACCCTGATGCGACATACTCTGAAAGCGTCAGGAGAGAACAGAGATTCCCTCTTCCTCTTCCGCGTGTGGAATTGGTGTCCGATACCAGCACTTTCCCCTCTTCATCTTCATTGTCACCCACTGGCTCCGAGTCCTCAGGCACCACAACAACATCGAGGTGGTTAGAAGGTGCCCTCGATATGAGATTGATGCACATCCGAATTTCAGATGACAAGGAAATGGAATCGCAGTGGAAGGAAGATAGACTAACATCTTGCTTTCGCTGGTGTTGCTGCTCGTCGCCTCCTTCTGATATCACAGATCCGTATGTCAATGCAGAGGGGGGATATGGGGCTGCTTATATGCGTACCACGGAGCCCGGAAGAGAACTTGGAACTCGGACACGAAATCAAACTGACTTGGCAAACTTGCTCACGCCCTCGTCCATTTCGATTACACAGTGGAATGAGACGCGAGTTGACTTTTTCTCTTCACATGTTAGCCCGAAGACTACGGTCGTCGACGCTGAACCGCTTCTCATAGATCTAGATGTCCCTGGAGAAGACACAAACCACGAAGTGCCAGTCCAGGCCCCGACGTTGGTCGGTTTTGATGTAGCGACGACTTCCACATCGCCGGTGACTGTTCCTTCAACTTTACCATCGCGGGCACCACTCAATGATATGGACCGGGATCCAGTTTCGGACAACCAGCGCGGTCACCTACTTGCTCTGGTTCAAGACAAATCTCTTGAAGAGAGATCTCGAAGCAGAGGTGGCAGGATGAAAACAGAGATCAAGACTCTACACAAAATTCGCGTGCATATTGAGGGAATATTGTCTTCCCTCCCTTCAATACCAAATAAACCAAATCATACTTCGAAGGGCGAACCCGCGAACCCGCATCTGTCTGTAACGTCCAAGGTGACCCAACGTCTCACGCTAGAAAATATTTCATACTATGCACGATATAACGTCCTCAGCTCCGTCTTTGGTCCGTGGTTGGGTGTCCGAGACGAGGGTGTCTTGGATCTAGAATTTGAATTCCGGGATATCAATGGCAATATAATGGGTGCAGCTAAGGATGACGGAACTCTTCTGGATGTAGATATCGATCTCGATACCTCTACATGGCTTGATAATATCTTCTCTCTTGATGACTCGGGGGAGGAATCAGATCCTGAGGCGGATCTTCCATTCAGAGCCTCAAATGTCCGTTTTGTACTCCCGCACACACTGAATATCACCCCCCGCCTCCGAACTCTACCCCGTGGTACGCTCCTCAGCACGCTCACCTCCCTTCCACGGAAACTTTTGCTTGCACTTCTCCTTCGGCCTGTTGTGCTTCCTCTAGTAAAACTCGTGATAAGACGAGAGCTTGAGAGTGCTTTTGCGCAGGGTATCGAGCGGGGCTGTGATTTCGTCGGAGGCCTGACGGTTCGTGTTTCCAGGGGAGCAAAGCAAAAAGCAAGGAAGAGAGCGGCGAAGATAAAGTCTGAGGCCGATGTGTTAGCTACTGAACGTAGAATGACAGCCCCTCCTGATCTTTATGGATCTCAAGTCAGTTTTGGGGACGTATGGGCTTCGATCATGCAAGTTTTGGGAGAGATGACTGCAGCAGAGGAGGGACCTGAGACGATAGTACACACGAAGATGAAGGAAACCGGTGTGAGGGGCGTGCAAGTTGAACATACCGTGGTTGAACTGGACGGTAATAGCCATGAATCGGATAGATCTCAACGTGAACTTGATCAAAGGGTTAAAGACAAGCCTGTCGCAACAAATACGACTACAATAGCAATCGGCGTTGCGCCTCAGCTCTTACCGGATAAAGCTGATCTTGTATCGAACGTTCTGCCTTCGACAGAACCGATTCAAGTCGTCGACGGGGTCATTGGGGCCACTGTTCAGGACGCTGTTGACCAAGCAGGAGAAACTGTCAAGGATGGGCTCGAGTATGCTGCAGATGTAATGCAGGGCGCTCAGAACGTGGTTCAAAAAGCAGCGGACGTTGCTGAAGGAGTGCGTGAAGGTATAGATGAAGGAAGACAAAGAGCCGAGCAAATGGAGGAAGATGAGTGGGGATGGAGGAGTATCGCGTTTAATTTGTGAATCGGATTATACCCTGCAACGTTGTTGCATGACAAATTATTTTATGACCAGGATGTAAAAGATGTAAATGTACTATACTCGGACCTCAATAAACTGTTGCATTGTGGTACAGATAAGATGAGCACATTTGTAAGAAGTTCAAGTTGTCAATGAAATGTATTGGAAGAGGCGATATGAGTAGGAATAACCATGATAAGTTAGGTAGTGGACCATGAACCAAGGGAATTATGCTTCTCTGACTTCTGAGACAGAACTACGATATTCTGCGCTTATACCTGTGCAGTCATCGGCGTGTGATTTGACTGTCCAGTCCACTGCGGTTGCTGTTGTGGTGGATATTGCATCGACGGGGCAGCACCGCTGTACTCACCACCCGTTGACATAGGTGTCACTGGTACTGCATCTCCACGAGGAGCTAAGAGACCATCACCAACGGTAGATGTCCAGGTCTTGTTTCCGCGGTTAGCACCAACGATCGCGTAGACAAGTAGGGTAATATTGTATCCCATCACTATAAAATCAAAAAACGTCAATGGAAGATGAGAGCAAAATTAGATGTAACTCACGAACTATCCAAGCTAGGAAGCTGAACGCCTCGATAGCACCGAACTCGTGGCACGCAGTAGCCAGGTCAGCTGAACGAAGTAAGAGCATTTAGTACGAGATTTACGAGCAAGCCCAGCACATGCACTCACTGTTGATGTAATTGCACGAATTTCCTTCTCCAAACACGTTTTGTTGTTCCTGCGCTGCGAGGGCAGCAGCAGCAATCCAAAGAACCCACAGGACAAAGACCCATATAAGTTCAACGAGGACCATCGATGTGAAAGCGCCACGGCGAAGGAAATCGATACCAATCCTATTTTTTTATTAGCAAAACAAAGGACGAATAGGTCATATTGGTAAAAGCTTTGAACGCACATAGCAGGCAATGTGATCATAGTCAATACGGCTGCAGCGATAGCCACGGCCGCAAACACGAAGTAACCTCCAAGAAATTCCTCTGACAAGGACGTCAGGTGTGCGGAGATTCCAAGAACAATGATAGCGAACACAGTAGTGGCGACTGGAAGCGCAAAAATTAGCCATTAACTTCGCGTTCAGAGCATGGGGGAGAACTGACTGAGCACGGCCAATCTTAAGATAGGAAGGAAGGCCATTGTCGAGTCGGTCAATGAAAAAAATCTACTTTGGAGACTAGTGACTCGAGGAACGACTAGGAACGATTGTCAACCGGAAGAGAAAGACGAAGCGACAGAGAAACTGGGAGAAATGCTCAGGGTTTGATTTTTTGGAAGCTGTCATTATAAGCGGCGGCCTCTGTTGTTTCGCTAAAAGAAAAGTGATCGACTGATTTGAGGTGATTTGGGAGATTGCCAGATACTTGATAGATTACCCCTGATGGCGGTTGGTAACGAGTCAGTCGGTAAGCACTAGACGCTCCTGTCATTGTCAATAATTGATGAATTATGAAAGTAACTCTTGTACAGTCTTGTATTTGTATCCAAAACTTACCATCTCTCTTGCAAGTAGGATACTTTGGGCTCCCAGTTTTCAATCTGAAAGAAGAATTTGATTTTATGCCACGAAGAGCAGACCCAAGGGCATCGAAATCCAGGATAGCAGTTGTGAGATGCTTTTGGTTGACTCGGAGCGCTGAGACGCTAATGACGTGCCCTAATGTGCCATGATACGAAGGATTGACAGCTGCCAATTTGCTAGTCCGGGTCTCAAGGTTTATCAACCCTTCATGCATTCATGCTTCAAGTTCTCAATCTCTTTATTGAAGTTGCGGCCGTCGGATGATTGGTTCTTTCTTGGCTCGAAAGCTGAAGTCAGGCTGAAGCAATACTGATGCTCAGTAGAGCTCAATAAAGGAAGAGCAAGTAGTTCGAAGGACTCCGAAGGTTTTCCACTCCGTTGTTTTCTGAGACAGATGGAAGCTTAATTAGCGCAATGCCATTGCCGGAAACAAAGCGGAACGTAGATCCGAAGAAACCAACAGTAAAGCAGGATTCATGCTGATTTATGATGACCGCAAAGGGCGGGGGGGAAGAGGGAGGAATTTCAAAAACTCGAGGCTGTGAATTGAATGCGAAGAGCGAGGCAGCAGAGGGCAGCAGGTGTCCCGGTTTTCCCTATGAAATCTGGCTTCAAGATGATTGTCAATGTCATCCAGCTATGTCAGTCTATGTCTCCTTATAATAACAGGTCATAGCCTGTCACTGACAATTAGCAGCTACTCAAAATGTGAGGGATCCAGTAGGATCCAGTACATATGGGTACACATGCACTGCTTCTGCAATTGAAGGGCACAAAATTTATTGAAATCGGGGACATGACGAACTAATCAATCCTCACATGAAAATTTTACCACTGATCTAGACATATGTATCTACACAGCCTATAGAATACTAATGGGGAGGAAATTTGAGGAAAGCTAGTGGAAATGGAAAGAAGTGTCTAATAATCATTACCCTCATGAAATGCTCAGCACTCCCTTATTGAACTCAAGTAGTACTTACAAGTGACTGCTCTAGTACTTAGTGCTCTTTCATAGCAATTTCATGGATATACTCCTTTGTTTTCTTTTCAGCCTCATCAAACAACTTTAGCGCGTCATTCAGCTTCCGAGTTGACTCGACGTCTTTTTCCAAAGCCTCTTTCAGTAGGATACCATCGGAAGCCAGATAATCTGCAGACAATATTTCTTCCGCAAATTCCGTAATCTTCAAGCCACTGTCGAGTTCCTCTGCCGCTACTTGTGGTAAAGCAGCGAGCTTGTCAAGGATTCCGCCAGAGATTGTGAGGTGATCTGGTTTGAGGGATACAAGACCGATAACCTTGAAAGAGAAAGGCAAATATTAGTGAGACTCAAAGGATATATCGTGATACTCACCTCTCTGGGCGTGACGATGCTAGCAGGCATGACCTTTGTTTTTGACCCGAACTTCCCATAGATTGCCTTCACATCGAAAATCACCTGCGACATGGGATGCTCCTTGCCTGGGGCAGCGTATTCGCGCCAGATAGTGGGTTCAAAGTGCACACGAAGCTCTTAAAAAGTCACAAAATAATAGTAAGCCTTAACTTCGTGAGTGAGTATGAGCAGTGAAAATGTGATGATACCATTGAAATACGGTGCGATATATACACAGTTGGCTTTATGAGCTGCTAGGGCTTGAGGGACGTTGAACAAACACGTCGCGAGTGTCTGAATGCCCTCGGTTTTTAGTTGAGCACAAGCCACCATGCCTTCCGCCGTAGTAGGGATTTTGATGCAAACACGAGATCTTCAACCAATCAAAGTGGTCAGCTTAACTATGCACATGAACAAATATGCTAATACATACTTGGGGATGCCATTTGCCTCAAACAGTCCCACCAATTTTCGGGCATGAACAACAGTTTTTTGAATATCAAACGCGGCTGGAGGAGAGGTTTGGGCATGCACATTTCCCCGGAGATACGGGTAAATCTGCTTTGCCACAAGGACGGTCTAAAGTGATTTCACGAGTCAGCTGGTCCGTGTAGCATTGCGTGGGGAAAAAATTGGGAGCAAAACGTACAAAGATATCGATCACGTCCTGTGCAAATGAATCCGAGTCTGGATTGTGCTTTTCTTTAACTTGGTCAATAGCCAAGCGTAACAAAGCAGCCTGCTCCGGACGCCTCGCCTCGCCGCCAACTATAGCCTGATTCGAGGTCATATCGCAGAAGAAAGGAGTCACTGTTGATGCTGTGTGTCTTTTGGCGACCTCGGGGTCCATACAGTCGATGTCGACCGTGAGGAGTTCACCTACTTGTGAGAGAAGAGTGGAAGCCATGACAGACTTATCGTGGTCGAAATGAGGAAGCTGGTGTGAAGCCGGAACTCGACAGAGGATATTTATATCAAAGCGAGATGGATCGATAACGGGTAAAGTTTGAAATCGGTTTCGCGAGGAGAAGGTTCCGTCTGCCCGCGGGAGCCTCCGGCCTCATAGTTCTTCCAAGCGGTATGAGGCGGTATGGTACGCGCCGAACACCCGAGGACTAGTATCGCTACTCGAGTACTCAAGGCTACTCATCGTCCGTCGATGATACTGAAAATACAACAGATCCAGGTATTCTTGAGTCAAATTCTCAAATTTAGAAGCTTGATTTCACACCTCAACGTTCAACTACCACCCAGTGGTTCTGAGTGTGATTCCAATCTTCTTCGACGCATCCATCCTCGACATTCAATGGCCGTCTTCATGAATGTGCAAAATACATATCTCCTCAGTCCTTGCTATTTTTTCGGAATTACGTCCATTGTAGAAACTAATCGCCCCGATGCACCATGTCGACAGTAGATTTTCGCCATAATGTGCCACGTTCACCAATGCATTTCTCCAGATGGAGACACATATACCAGCATCGACATTATGAGTATGAGGGTTTCGTTGAATTTCCTGAATGAAGAGGGCGAGAGAGCTTTGCGATGACCTATTCTACGCATCAATGAGTCACGGAAAGTCGGATAAGGATAACTTTACTGAGGTAGAGAGCGTTCTTCGAGGTTTCGCCGGTTTGCGTATCGCGATGATGCTTGTATAATGAAAACGGGGGCTGCGTTCAACATGTAATGTGCGCCTACCTTCATGAGCGTTACTGTATAGTTTATATCTAATAGTCACCTACAGGTCGAAGTTCAGGTCCAGGACAGGCCAGGACAATATCGTGCAGCTTATCAACGAGCGGTCCAAATGCTACTCCCTGGTACTCATTCTAATCGAATAATCATTTATGATGCTCTAGGATGGTTTCAATGTGAGCCACTCGCTCAATCATGACCTAACTATCTACCATTCCTTCCGTATAAATACTCAAGGTACACAGTCTTCAATACTGCAATGCTCACCTTTTTAAGTATTGGAATCGTAGGTGGACATTATAATTTTGCAAAGATCAAAGTACATATACATACATATACAAAGTATAACAAGCAAACTTTCGAGGCTGAAATATGTAGATATACATAGATCCGAAAAAGAGAAAGCATATACACAGCACTTGGAGACGAAGATGTAAGGATGAAAAACTAGTGTCCAATTCTACAGTAGGACCATAGTGGATATTATGCTGTTGAACTATGGGACCATTCATGAGCATTGATGGGCTACAAATCCAAAAAAGAACCTTTGACGATAATGGTTACCTGCATACCTTCCTCCTCGAAATATTTCAGCGGTTGATAAATCCTCTTAGGCACATCTCGCTTCGGGAAACGCATGACTACTGAACGCAGACACGCTACCCCGCCTTCAGGATCATGCGATGTACCCGACGTAGAACCAAGTCCGTATACACGGGCATACTTCTCTGGGAACCATCTTGAAGATACCATATCAACAAAAGCCTTGTCGAAGTCACCGTAAGATCTTTTCTCGCTGTCCACTCCGTTGAATGTTAATGAAATGCTCTGTAGCCTCCTGAGTGGTATGGCACCGAAGTGACCCGAAGTTGCGCCGGGACGGAAAGCATGCAAGTCCCTTACAAGACAAAGGGTGATTGGAGTGATAAGTGATTTGGAGTCATCGACAACTAGATGGAGCAGAGATGGAAGTCGGTGAAGTAGGTCAATCAGGTCGGAATCTGTGATTGGATAGCGCTCTATGCGGAGATTTGTTAGGTTTGAAGATGAACTAGTCAAAAAATCATTCATTTTATCTCTGGGCCACGTATGGTTGCCCCCAGGCCTGCCTCCAGGCCTGCCCCATCCTCCTATGCCCCTGATGTGCAGGGAACTCAAAGAAGGAAGCGTGAGCGAGACCAGTATTACTTCCAGAGGACTCGGAAGGGCCGGTTGCCCCTGAATCATATGTCGATACGATGAAAGTGATAAAGTTTGAACAGAGGAATTCTTGGTCACGAAATTTGGTGGTGGTGCAAACAAGGAAGTGCGGATTCGGAGTTCTCTGAGGTTGGAACATATGTTGAGAACATTTCCAAGTTCCCGGTCCCAACTCTGAATATCTAATGTAGTAAGCTTGGCCCATGCCACCCTAGTATTTTGCAGCTCCGCCATCGATGGAGTGCGGAGAGATAGGACAGAAAGCGACCGTGATCTCGGGGAATTTAAAAATTGATTGAAAACCGTTTCGGAATGAGCCAGGCCATTATCATTGAGGGCGAATGTCTCTAGGATTGGATGGGTTTTACCTATAATTCCACCAAATAGCTCCCTTCTCGAATCAGACGTCAAAATGAAGGAGGTTTTTTGCCAACGGGAATGGTGTGCATTCAAAAGTGCACATACAGCTACCCAATAGTCCGTCACCCTATATGACCGGAAATCAGCAACTTCGAGTGTTAGAGGATGTTGCTGGGAAGATTCAAGAAACAGATTCAAGATAGGGGAGCCTGGAAGACGATGAGGAAATTTCGACCTTTTTATATATATGCGGGACCATAGTTGTGGACAGGACTGCGTAAGATCCCTCCAATACGAACATACATTTTTTAGGGCTAACGCAGGTATGATTCGCAGACTGTGTGAAGTGATGTAATTCATGTCACAGGCAAAGTCAAAGATACAGAGCATGATTTCACTGGGAAGTCTGCGTATAGGTGACTTGAGCGAGTGAAGACAGACTTTGTAGTCTGCCAAATGATGTTGTTGGTTTTGGAGGAATGCGATATGCGATTGAAGGCGGTGGATTTCGGATTGTAATCGATGAACTTCTGCATCACAATCGATCTGATCTGCTTCAACATTGTGAAGTTGCGTGGCCAGCAATTCTGGAGATTGAGCAGCGGGGCCACGGAGTCTTTCACGAACTTTGGGAAAGTCCACAATAGTCCGTAGGCGAAGGATCGGCTCAAGCGTGTTGGTTAGAGACATTGGACTGAGAAGGGCAAAGGTCAAAAATGACTTGGTCGATGAGACAAGTACCAGCAGACTTACACATCAACGCAAGCAAAGGCCACTGTAAGATATACACCGATAGAGGATTCTGAGGAGTAGGAGGGAATAGGTAGATATGACTCCAGAACATACAAAGGTTCTTATGTATTCATCGATGAATCTAATTACAAAGCTCAAAAGAAGATTTGATTTCGACGGTCATCTGTCTGTGGCCCCAGCAAGCGGCGCAGCTCGAGCTGACGTTACGTGGGAATTTTATTTCCCGCTCGCTGGAAGCTGGTCGCCAAAGTTCATGCATAACACAGGGTGCAAATTATCATAAGTTTTTGTGGCTTATGAGAAACTTACGGTGAATTAACATAAAATGGCTAAAGCATAAGATTGTCTACT
>MU795254.1:0-36637 GCA_027886305.1 Lentinula aff. lateritia | reverse complement strand
TGAACTCGCATATTGTGTATTAGATTGGTTGGTTGGAGTGCCCATTAGATTCCTTCCTTTCTCTTTCACACAAAAACGAGGCAAGCTCGTTAACGTCTATGCCAACAATTTGATTTGCTGAAAAGAGCAAAACAATTGGCCAAGATGAACACCATGCCCCATCTGTGCTGTTGCCGCCTGGGCAGGTCGGAAAGGTCAATAGACATTGGCCTGCACTTTGAACTGTACTGACCCCCTGTAGATATATACAGAGCATCTTTCACACTGTCTGGAGCAGCGTGCAGAGCTGAACAAGATTTACGAGTCTGCTCAAGCCATTAGCATTGAATTTTCTGTCGACGATCCTGGTTCACAAGAAATGGCACAGGCAAAATTGAGCGAAATAGGACTGGATAGGAATGCATGCAGCGCACTTGAGAGCCGGTGGAATATTCAGTGGTCAAGGACCTGGGCTCGCACACAAAGACAAATAATGAATTCAAGCATAGTTTATTCCAGTGGTCAGCATAATGGAAAGGATTTCTGAATATTGTACTCAGCTTTTGTTTAGTGTTTGTGGATACAATTCCCAAGCTCGACAAAAGCGAGAGGATGCGAAGGATGAGTCTGATCCAGCCAAGTCAACACCCTGGCGGCGCAAGGTTCCGTATCCTCACACTGGCTGTCTTGGACATGTCGAAATTACTGAGCGCATAGAAGATGGGGGTATTGTACGTGTTGCAGGCCTGTGGGATCACAACGAAGGTTGCAAGAAGGTGGTGTTGGAGAGATTTCCTGCTATTCCCCTTCATGAACACGTCTATCAGGTTGCTTTGGAGCAACTTGCAAGCAGAGCTAGGTGAGTCACTTTATGCTGCTCTGTATTGCAGTTGCTTGAACTTACTTGTACAGCTTGACTGCTGTTCAGGAACGAAACCAGCAGATGTATGATGCAAGGTTATACCATGGAATGAAGGAATGGGACCCGAAGACTGCGAATATATGCTACATTATCCTTCCCTCTGACAATGTTACACTGTATCGAAAAATGAATCGCCAAACACTCAATGTTGTTATGACCACACTCCCTGAGTACAACGTTCACAATTGGCTGGATCCACAGTCCAAGGAGTACAACACAACAATTGCCAAAGCTGTCTTTCACTACCATGCGCGAGCAAATATGAACGAACATTTCAAGATCTGTATCTCAACGAAAGAGATGGACGAAGCTGCCAACAAATACACCCATCACTCTCAGCTCATTCTTGACAGTACATTTGGCATCTGTAGCTCCCGTCTTCTCTTATTTATTGCAATGGCTGTGGATGAAGATCAGAAAGGAGTTCCGATAGCTTTTTTTTTGTTTTCTGCCCCGACAGGAAATTGAGCAACACAGGCTGGATACAATACCGAAATCCTACGAGAGCTATTAGACCACTGGAAGACCCATCTTGTCAGGAAGTATGGCACATTCAATCCCTATACGTGTATTACAGACACAGATACAAAAGAACGCGGAGCTCTTCTCCAGGTTTGGAATAAGATCACCCTTCTTATATGTCGGTTCCACCTCCAACAGTGCTGGACAAACCATTGGAAAAAGGTACTCACTGGTAGCCAAGGTGATTACTGGAAAAATCATGTGCGGGAGCATCTCCAGAGCATTGAGGTTCTGTAAGTACTTATTTCGTCTGCAAGATATAAACTTCTCAAATATACATGTAGCCTTATTGCTACTGTTGAACATTCCGCCATTATCAACCATCTATCACAGTCCAGGGTATATCTCGCCGGGTTAGGTGCTAACCCTGAAGCAAAGTCTGCCTTGAAAGGCGGTCTATCGCACCTTGACTACCTCGATAAACACTGGATGTTGGTACCTATGTGGCAAAGCTGGTCAGAGTGGGGCCGTGTCACTGCCTCTGTTCTCCTGAATGTCAGTGTCGAGGACGTCATTCCCACTACAAATCATCTCGAATCCTTCAATGCTATCCTGAAGCGCAAATACATATGGTCCTGGCTACATTCAGGACATCGTTTGCGTTTCGACGTACTTATTATGCTTCTGATTACACAAATTCTCCCTGACATTTTCAAACGGTGGTTATCTCGCAAGAACCATAGGCTTTGGGTCATCCAACGTTTTAAGGACGCTGCCGGAGGAATTGACTTGCAGGAGTTGCAAGAAAAGCTTCAGGCTCACAAGTTAGAGCTGGAGGCACAAGCCTGTCGAGTCTGCTGGTGGGCAGACGATGAGAAGCGACAGACACTTGGTGAGGGGCTGATATTGACTATCTCGAAACATGTTTGCCAGAGCAGTGAAGGAGAACATCGTTTTTACACTGCTATTTGTCCTTCCTCACAAGATCCCACTCGGAATTACACCATCACTTTGCACCGTTCAGGGCAAGGTTCCTGTAGTTGTCCTGATTTTGAGAAGCAAGGTGGTGCTTGCAAACACTTATGGGCCCTTTGAAGGTGTATAGAGGTCTACGTCTTAATTCTTCACATTGAGACGCCATTCAACTACCCGATGATCCTTCAAGCAGCACAGCAACTAATATCATGACCAGTCGATGTTGAAGCAGTACTTGATATACCTTCGAACCAAGCTGCACTCGTGTTGACTGGAATGCCATTCAGGCATTTGGACAAGACAATGTATGTTTCGGAGGGGATCTGGATGAGGGGGATCTTGAAGATGGAGGAGATGAGGAATTTGGCAGTTCTACGACAGAGGAACAAGCCGTTTTGGTGTTTACCCATTTTCATGTCTGCTTAATTGTTTGCTGATTATTATTCTAGTATTCAAGTAACAGCGCCGAGGCTGCAATAAATACCCAAAGGCAGCACCGACTTGAGCACAATGTATCCAAAATATTGCCTAAGCTTCATGGAATCGACAATCTCCTTTCCGACAAGCCTCCACTTCCCGAAAGTACCCTTCTAGACGAGTTTGAACAAGTCCTTCATGACGTGCTCTCAAAATTAGCTACACTTCGACTGCAATCTAATTTATCAACCTCCCATACAACAGACATCCAGGACAACACTGGATACAGTCAACAACCCATCTCTGCAAGAAAACAGAAGGATCTCGAGGTGCCGTCTCCAGAACGTGGACAAAAGAGAAAGACTTCGCATGGTACAATGTAGGCTATTTGTTACTTAGTAATGTCATCCAGAAGTCTACAATACACAGCTGCGAATAATTAATTCAATATCTTCTCTGCTGTACTAAACATATGAAGGTATATAGCTACATAATAATTGTCAAGATAGTTAGAGTTTCCAAGCAAATGCCAGATCACACGCGGTTACGCGAGGCACGCGGCAAGATTTGTTTAATCCCTCATTTTGATCCCTCAACACAACCACCACCAGCACAACGCCCTTTTCCCTTTACCCTAGGCGAGTTATCACCTCACGCTACCAACCCCCGTCCCTCTCCCACTGAGACTCTCACTCAAACAACCCACCTGATCTATGTGTGGCTGGGTCATGGATTCCACCCCAATAGGATCCAACAGCAGTTCTAGAACAGGTGGCATGTTTTGACACATTTTTCACGCGGAGGGGGTTCTTTTCCCTTCCAAACTTTACTCCGGTTGCAGCTGATACCTCATCACTATTTCACAGGCCCTACTAATCTCACAAATGGCGTATTTTCTACGCTCTGTGAGTGAAAACAGTTCTGCTTGAGGAATGCCACTGATTATATTTCTTCAATAGAGCATCTCTCAACGGATTACCCCCGTTTCTTGGTGGTTCAGATTTGACTTTTTCTCTCTAGTCCAGGCCTCGTTCAAGCAGCAAGCCGCGAGCGAGTCTGATTCGGAAGGCCCTCTGCCTTCCGACGCACCTCCTTCCTCTGACTCCTTGCCGCAATCCAATGCCTCTCCCCCTTCCAACGCCGCCTCTCAATCTTCCAACCTCTCTCCGCGTCCCACCATCTCTCCACCTCCCAATGCCTCTCCGCCTCCCAACCCTTCTACCTCTTCCAACGCCCTCTCCCCCTCCAATGCCGCTTCCTCTTCCGCACCTCCCAAAGTCTCTCCACCTCCCAACACTTCTACCTCCCCCAATGCCTCTTCACCTCCCAACGTCCCCTTCTCTTCCAACGTGCCTCTACATCCCAACGCGTCTCCTTCTGCCAACGCGTCTCTACATCCCGATGTGTCTCCTTCCACTGACACGCCTGCTTTGTTTGCGGGTCACAAACGAAAATCCCTCCGAAACCCCAAACGAGCTGCAAAACACCTTAAAAGCTCCATTCAGGCACAGCTCTCAAAACCCTCAAAACGTAACCTAGCCCATGCTCTT
Organism: Lentinula aff. lateritia; assembly: GCA_027886305.1. NCBI lineage: Eukaryota > Fungi > Basidiomycota > Agaricomycetes > Agaricales > Omphalotaceae > Lentinula > Lentinula aff. lateritia. Next base: position 32,332 of record MU795254.1, on the reverse strand, counting down.
TCGCCAGGAGCCGCTATTGAAGCAGACATTGACGCTTCAAAGTTTGAAGCTGCTTGAGGTGCACACACGGGAAACCCGGGGAAAAAGGCAGACTTGGGGACCAGATCTGACAGAGAGAAGCAGTACACTGTGGCTGAGCTTCTTGCCATGGGTTTTGAACACATTCAATGGGATGGAGTGTGCGTCTTGAATATTTATTTCTCAAACCCTCTGACCCATCCTACATTTTTAGTACCCCCATTCCCATTGTTAACTGCTGCGGAAGAATTATTGCCGTTCTGGCGGGACAACCAGGTGGAGATTACCCAGAAGAACTTCAGGAGGCATTTGGGATCATGCTGAAAGAGGGAGAAAATGCAGGACTTTCCAGTAAGGCTGCAGATGGGCCTCATAAACGTGGCGCTTTTCCAGCCTACAATTGAGGTGTTATGATGGGCATGGGTAATGCACATCCGGTCGTTCTAAATCCCAAGAGTATGACGCAGGTCTTGAACCACCTGGTTGGTCACTCTGCTTTCCGCCGAATGGCCAGGTATCAGAATGGTACGTATATTACGGTTTTTTATGTTACATTACTGATGATTTGATGGTTCCCCTGTACTTGTAGCTGCATTTGGACTTTGGGCTCCCCGCGTGTATGAAGAATACGAAAAGGTGCACAACACCATGCATGCAAACTTAGAGCTTCCAGAGAACTTTCCTGGAGTGGTTTTTGCTGCGGCTGCCTTCAACTTTGGTGGCGACGTCTGGACCTTCAAACACTGTGACTCCCTCAACTGGGCTTTCGGGTGGTGTGCAATCACGGCGCTAGGCAAGTTGGATGCAGCTCGTAGTGCCCAACTCATTCTCTGGGAGCTGAGACTTGTAATTGATTTTCCTCACGCTGCTACTGTACTGCTTCCCTCCACCGTTATCACCCACTCAAACACTCCCGTTGCAGATAGAGATATCTGGACATCCTTCACTCAATATACTGCAGGTGCTATCTTCCGCCGGGTTGAGAATGGATGCCGTATGGAGGGAGTGTTTGAAAAGGAGGATCCTGAGGGACACGCTAGAATGCAGAGGGGTAAATCGACGGCATACATTTGTCGTTTAGAGAACTTTTCTACAGTAGATGAGCTTTTAGCTAAAGTGTGACAGATCACTCCCTTCTATATAAGCAAACCAATTCTCATAATGGTTTTTGATTTCAAATATTTACAATAAAAACATAAAATGTTTGAGCAGAGGTAACAGAGCATCTACAGCATATAAATAGAAGTAATGGAGAGTTTATCTGACATTCAGTTTGCAAAGCAGGAGGAACAGACAGAATACAAATGGTTTGGCAATGTGGTACACAGTACGATCTCAGGTATAAAGCCATAGCCAGCTCAAAATATACCAAGACAGAGTTCTTTGTGAAGTGTGGCATCAATCTCTTGACTACAATTTGTGCAGGTTTCGACGTCTAACGGCTGATTAATGAGCACCCCCAAAAGTATTGTATGATACTTACAATCCACGTCAATGGGATCCTCTTTGCTAGAGCCTACTGGAACTATATCTGTCAGCTTGGTACTGAGGTCGATTACTCTATTTGCTTACCCATTGCAAAGAACGCGGGATCAGGGGGTCCAATCATTTGATTATCGGGCCCAACTCCAGCCCCTTTAAAAGCTTTGAGCTTGAGTCGCAATTCTGGGAATGAATTGTGTTCAAAATCCAGCTAGTAGACATCTAAAGCCTCATCTACCTTGCTGATTGAGCCGCAGCTCATGACGTTCAAGCTCTTCCATACCTGTATTCAGAAATAAGGAAATGAACGATTCAATACCAGAGAAAGACCTACGGGTTTGGGGGTTAAAAATTGCACCTCGGAGTTGCTTGATCAGGATTTCGATATCTATAGAGGTGAGCAAAAATGTTCCCTGAGACTGCTCTGAACCATTCATCAATGCACAATGTCTGGGGCAAACCTTTTCTATAGACTCACTAGTTTCGTCATATATAACTGCGCCTTTCGGTCCAACGGTGGCATCACAAAGTTCAGTGAAGTAAGATACAATTTCTGGGGGTGATTGAGCAATCTAGGATGACCTTATAAAGCATTTACGTACCGTCATCACTTGCCTCTGGCAAAATGCAGTCATTGTCTTCAAATGGTGGTAATAAAAAGTAGGACCCTGGTGGATAGTCGATTGAGGGTGAGTCGAGCTTGACTGGAAAGGGTGCAGGGATGGAAGAAGGGGTAATTTGTGTTTGGATCTCCTTGAATCGTTTTGTGGGTGTATCTGGAAGTTTGGTCGAGGAAGAAGGCCGCTTCTAAGACTGAGGCGGAGATGGATAAGATTCCATCTGGTGGGAGGCTTTCGAGCGATGTATACGGAGTAATGGGGTGTATATGTCATTCAATTTGACTATAAAGCATGAGAATGATGCAATGGATGAATGGAATTGATGTACCATATAGTCCACATCGGTGATTGATTTGCTTGGGGCAACGTATGAAGGCACATCCACAGTGCTCATTAGCGCTGTTCAGCCCGATGTACCAAGCCTCACAGATCATTCCATGGGCACAGCGAAAGAAGAATTCGCCTTTGTTATGAAGCTTGATGACCTCGCTAGGGTGCATCGGAAGCCCGCTCACAAATGGGCTAGAATACAATCAGATGGAGAAAACAAAAGAATTCAGAACATACTATGGGATATCAACGGGATTAGATTTCTCGTTGTAGACACTAATGAAGTCATCCGGTTCGGTCATTGCAACTAATGCCAGGAAGGTGTCATGCCCTACCCCGAATTCTCTCTGACTCCTAACTCCCCAAGGGCACCTGTAGCCACCTCCCAACTACCTCCTCCGTCTATTTGCGTCCCCTAACACCCCTTCTATGATTCCCATTATCCAAACGCATCCAAACGCCCAGAAGAAGGCTTCCCCGACACCGTAGGGAACCTCCCCTATCACCAACTCCATTAAGTATTAATCTCGATCACTGCCTCATGTTCCTTGAATCCCCAGATGTTCCCTTGTTCACTTCACATACCTATTTAAGTAGCTCCGCAACGTCCCCAAGCCCCAGCTTGGCATATTTTGAATACACACCCTTTACATAGGTCCAGTCCCTGTCCCTTTGTACCTGCTAACCTATACGGATTTCTCTTTACTCTCAGTTTCTCTAACTCAGTTTCTCTCTACTCTTGTCCTTTGTCTCTACGATCGTCTCGACGATCTAATATACACTTTTACTTCACGTCTAAGCAATCCGAGTGAGTCTCCCAGCTCCCTCGAACAGTACTAAAGCTCCCCAACGCCTAAAGCCTTGGTGAGCTAACCTCCCCAAAACCTCCTCGAGCTCCCCCATTGCTCCACAAGCTTCGGGACCTCGATCTAGGTAACGTCGAAGCTACTTCCTACGTCTAACTATGTGTCGCTTCTCCGTTACAACCTCCCACACTCGAGGACATCCACCCTCCAGCCCAGTCCCCGGGAACCTACCCTCCCGGGCGTATACCTTCTCAGGAGCTTACACACTCGGGACCCCTTTCCACTATGACCTATTCGATCTTACATTGACGTTCTAGCGAGTACAACTCCTACTACGCAACACTACTAGGTCCCGTACTTCTACTTAACCTCCACACGCCTTATAGGAACCCCGTCAAGGGTCATATCTCTTCATCTCAGCCACTACTAGGTCATTCCTGTCCTCGGTCGCGGTTCCCGTAGCTCCCTTCGAGCTCCAGCCTGCTCCTAGCACGCTACAACATAAACCCTTTCATACCAAACCCTACCTTAAGACCTATTCTGACCCAGGTCTTACAGAAGGTAGGAGGGAGGAGATGTCGGATGTATAAAATCGTGCTTTTTAGAGATGCTCTAAGATCCCAGTTGGTTCAGGTTCATGAGCCTTGGACAGACCTCTAACATTTGACAGACAGTTCACAAGTTAGTGAAATATTGAGAAGAGAAGCGGGGCAAATCAAGGCCCGAGAAATAGAAAGGATCTGCGCGCGCACATCCAAACCAAATTTGGGATAGAGGCACGCAAAGGCGGGACAGGTTATCTTATCGTAAATACAATATCTAATCAAACAGGGCATGTGACGATCTCGCTTACATGAAATTGCGTAATTCGTTGGGTGGCCTCAAAAATCTGTTTCTACTAACCAAAGTCTTCTCATCACGTCCTTATTGCATTTTTGACATGTTATCCAAGATACAAAAACCTGTGTATGCCTAATGTGGCTGACCATTGTCCTAGTGTGAGGCTTGGAAGCACAAATATATTTCAATTTTCAAAAAAGGATTGTCAGGAGCACACTACTGCAAGACTCAAGGCAGTCTATGCATGATCCTGACTAAGACCCTCCTGAAAATACTTTCCAATGCTGATAATGACAAAGAAAACAATGGATGCATATTGACCCAGAGCATTTTCATATACACTAGATGCATAATTAGTACTCTAATGAATTCCAATCCCTCATAAAGTGAAGAAATCTGGAGGCAAAGGTTCAGCGCAACTAATTTCAGAACCAAAGACTAAGTGCCTACTTAGTCAATGCACGGAAACTTTGGTGGGGCTGCCCATACTCAAACATAGTACATACAAATAATTCTTCAAGTCAATAGTATGCTTTTAGTTATAATAATTCTCCTCTGAGTCATAACCTATAATCAAGTTCCTTGAGGGTTCAGTTAGGTTCAACAGCATCAACAGCTTTTACAGCTGCTTGCCACTTTTCTTTTTGTTCCGTCAGTCTATCTTTCTGGTACTTCCTGACAATGTTGTGCCATTTTCTGGAGGGTTTTAATTGGAATCATGCATAGACCTGCCTTGCAGCAGCAGTGTATTCCTGACGCTTCCCAAACCTCTCACTAGGACAATGGTCAGCCACATTACGAGACTGAATATATGAAGACTCATCTGTATTCCAATAACGAAGTAGCGCCGGTGAGCGGCAGGGCCCGCTACGGTTCGAAGGTTAAGTGTAATGTTCAGTATAAGATGTTGAGGGTAAACGAGCTACGATAGATAACTAGGTTTTATATGCAATGACACTGAGACTGCCATATGAAGATCTCGGGCAAGATGTATTAGAACAAGAATCACCTCTTTGCCATTTGTACTCATTCCATTTAGGTTCTTGAATCAATACGTGTCCTTTTGACATATCACCCCACACAAATCTGCAGATATCCCTACCACCAACAGTACTGCCATCTGAAAGTTACTGTGCCCGGATAAACGCCCTGTGTTTGAGGAAATAAGGAGTGTCAATGTAAGAATACAGGATTGATGAGACAGTGTACAGTATCCAGATTGTATAACAGGGATACAGGCATATTGTCCAGCAAGATTTCCATGTTTTTGAGTTGGTGATTACTTTCAGAGAAGTGATGACAGAAAGTTTTGGAGAGATGACTTCCGAAGCTAGATGATTGCGCTGGTACTGTTGTTGAGCACAATCGTTAAGCCAAAACGAAGCGGTATACGGTAAAAAGGAAAGAGGCTGTGAATGCTGTGTGAATGACATAGATTGTATGACAACATTGCTATTTACAGCCAAAATTAATGTAAAGAACAGTCTACTAAGGAGCTTAACTTGGAAGAGGTAACTTTTGGAGCTATGTTGTTGTGATCGTAGAATAACATGACAAGCGTTAGACAAGTGTTGCACACAGAAACAACAGTGAAACTGTGCATGAATTGGCATAGAAAAAGGCTGTGTGTATGACTAAAAAAGTATGACAGGATCGCTTTTTACTGCCAAAATGATCAAATAGTTCGCTCTACTAAACCCTTTAACCTCTAAAGAGGTAGCGGGAATATCTCAAACAAAAGCAGTGCCAAAGACTTGCTTAACAGGTACAGTCAGTAACTTAACCGCCCGGCATCACTTGAAAAGACTGGGCATTCGTCACGTGAGTACGGGCAACTCCCTGAGCCGTGAGAACGATTCTCTCGGATAGATCGGCACGGCACCTGGCGTCGGATTCAGGCACGTGAGAATATCCTGAGAAACTGTACAGACACTGCCACTAGTCGCTGTGCTCTATTCATATCCTTGTTCTGCTGTAATACGTAGAGGCTCTTGCTTGTGTCGAAGACTCCATCGTTATTTCGTTGGACAGACAGAGGCGTCCGAAAACAAGATGCAGATTTTCGTCAAAACGTGTGTAATCTCTCTTTCTGTGATAAAACACCTTCTAATCCTTGCCCATTTCCTTCAGCCTTACGGGCAAAACCATTACCCTCGAGGTTGAATCCTCTGACACCATTGACAATGTCAAGGCGAAAATTCAGGACAAAGAAGGGTATGTGTGCACATTCTTCAATATTTTGCCCCCATCTTACATATTCTAGAATTCCCCCTGATCAACAGCGACTCATTTTCGCTGGAAAACAGCTTGAGGATGGACGTACTCTGAGTGATTACAACATCCAGAAAGAATCCACCCTTCACTTAGTGTTACGTCTCCGTGGTGGTGCCAAGAAGCGTAAGAAGAAAACTTACAATGTATGTCGTTCCTGTTATCGCGAAGTCTCGGGTAGATCGCTGACCTCCTACGCCTTTCTAGACTCCTAAGAAAATTAAGCACAAGCGCAAGAAGGTTAAGATGGCCATCTTGAAATACTATAAGGTGGATTCGGACGGCAAGATCCAACGACTCCGTCGTGAGTGTCCCACTGCTGAATGCGGTGCCGGCATTTTCGTGAGTATCTATATACATTGCAATATTCAGCTTACTGATTTACCACCATCAGATGGCCTTCCACAAGGATCGCCAGTACTGCGGCAAATGCGGTTTGACTTACACGTTCACTCCTGGTACCAAGCCTCCGGCAGTTTAAAGGGATGGGCGTTGTAGGCTATGCACTTTAGGGTTCACTACAATATGTTAGGCTCTTACGCTCCTTGTTATCCTTGTAGTATCATTTGCCTGCCTGATATGATATGCCATCGACAATTGAAATGCTTTTTATCGTATTGCCGTGAATTTTTGGTGGCACAGTCATTGAACCCAATATGTAGACCGTTATCTCGATCGCAAACGGGCTTTTCGTGTTCGTGGTGGCAGGCTATGATACAGCGGATGCATTGGGATGCCGCTAGATGCTGATAGCGAATTTAGCAAAGGTATGTATAACAGGTACTCACATTCGGGTAGAGCTCGACACTACTTTCTTCGATCGTCCACACAGTAAATCATGGCTGCAAATGTCAATGATATTCGTAATGCTGTAAGTCTTCCCCTTGGCTCTCTTAATTCTCTTTCCAATTTGATGACTATTTGAGGTCTACAAACTGCCCACAGATGTTAAAGAAATGGTCGTAAGTATTTCTCCCTTCCACAGTGACATGAAGTATAAGAGCCATCCATTCTCCAGCGATTAGGTATCCAGCACTCCATTTGGTCCCTAATGATTGGAGGACTCTTCCCTGTCGGTGTCAGTGACCAGGTGGATCAATTACTCAATGACGCGCAAGGGAGACAAGGGACTGTCTTGGATGTCGGTTGTGGTTCAGCAATATGGTAAAAAGGTAACAGGTCGAGAGCTATGGGGCTGACTATCGGATGGCGCTTTTTGTCCAGGGCCACTAACATGGCGAAAACTTTTTCCCGTGCTTGGGTCGTAGGCCTCGATTTGAATGCCCAGGAATTCTCGTTAGTGATGAGCGTCAACCGTGATTAGAGCTCATCCTTAGCTTCTAATCATTCCCAGAGATGCGCCAGAGAATTTCGAGTAAGTAAGTTGTTATACCCACAATTTCTTGTCAAACAAGACTTTTTTTCCTCTGTCCAGATTTATCCAGGGAGACCTGGATCAGACCCTGCCAAAATTCAACGGTCGAGCATCCATCGTCCATTGTCGCTGTGTTGCGCAACATGTGAGCAGAAATTATTTGACTTCTGGGCCTGCTTTCAACTCTACGGTTCTGATTAGGTCCGGGACCCACAAACTCTAGTACTTCTGCTTTCTCAAACCCTACGACCTGGTCGCTATATTTTTATGCCTTATAATTATTTTTATTCGAGCATTTTCTGATATGTTCAGTATACAGGCGGCCTTCTACTCCTAGCCGATGGTGATTGGACTGTTTATGACCAACACAAGAAGCTGGTTGAACCTTTTAAATGGTGGAATTATGGCATCACTAACTTAAATCCAGCGGAGCCGATAGTACTTGAGAAAGACGCCTGCGGTCGTTCGTGGTACGCAAGTTGGCTCGATTTCTTTGGCAACTTGACTCGGAGCAAAGGTTATCGACCGATCGAAGAGCTAGTCAAGAATGTAGATGCGCTAACGGTGCTAGACTCACACCGCTATCTCAGTCCAATCAATTGGCCTGGGGAAGGGATTGAGAACGGCGAAGACTTAGGCAGAATCTTGAATATCAACCAACGGGTGAGCCTTTGTTTGTCATGCATTAGTATGTACATATATGTTGGTCTTACAAATTTGGCATCGTGATACAGGACTTCTTCGTTGGTTCCAAGGAAATCGCAGTGCAGGCCGGATTCTCCCATGAGATGATTGAAGTTTGGGGCCAACATTACGAAGCAGAGATAGATTCTGGTCACTTCTACAATATGTGGCATTATCTCACTGCGCAGAAACGAGAAACGCTCATCAATCTGAAGGTAGGAAATTTAGATTATATGTAAACAGGCATCTAAGATACATTTCTATAGTACCGGTAGTCCTTGCCAACGAATCCGATGTATAGTCGTCTAAGGTTTACCGAGTCGTCTAAAGGTCGCCATCTCTGATTAAAACAGTCAGGATGCTTGTAACAGTCTATAATGGTTTTGAACAGAGTCCCAATGTTCCTCATGTCCTAAGGTGCCATGAATCTCTATTATCGAAGGAAATAGACGGTTTAGACACTGAGCCAAAGATTGCTCCGGTGGCGTCAACGCTGTCAGAGTTATACATCGCAAAGAGCTGTCCGAATTTTTGGCAAATTTCTTCGCGACATCTGAGGTCAGTCCAGCAATATTAACAGGTATCACGAGGGTTTCAAGAGCAGAAAGCCCGAGAGAGAGAACTGCTAGTCCAGCCGGAGTCGGCTTGGGCGTCCATCGGGGGTCAAATGTTGGAACAGATCCTAAGTCGAGATATTTGAGCTTAGGCCACCATCGAACAATGTGTTCCAGATCGTGATCTCGAACGAGAATTGGAGGGGTGGTCTCGAGAACGATTTGACGAAGTTCCCGGTGATTGGAAAGTGAATATAAATGTTCGAAGTTAAGAAGAGCATTAGGATTGGTGCGAAGAAGGTTATTAATATATGAATTCGAGGTAGGGGTGGTATCTGAGCTACTGGGGGTATCATCTTCTAAAGGTAGATCCTGGGTATCCATATGGTGCTCTATCGTCAGCTGAAGAAGACTGGCGTGTGTTTTTTCCTTGATAGCAGTAAAAAGCCCGTCCCAGGTATCGTCAGTTGAAACCAGAAATTCTATATCGATACGTAGGACCGCAAGGCTGTCGCTCTGCATGCTTTGCAAAAGCTTTTCAATAGAGTTGGTACGCCCACGAATATCAAGGGTTTCCAGGGACGGAAAACACACTGAAGACGAGAAGCGGAAGTCCTCAGGCTGGATATGGGACGTGTGAATTTCAAGTTCCCTAAGGCAAGGAAATGTCGATATTGCGGCTAAGGTTTCAGCAGGCAATGAGGTACCAACACGAAGGTGAAGCGCTTCAAGACGCGAGAGATGCCCAACTGTGTTCATCACCTGGCCTGACGCAGTACCACGTAGACTAAGGGAAGTGAAACAAGTCGATACACGGTTTACAGTCGAAATAAAATCGGATGCAACTCCGTTCACAGTTTTGAATGAGACCGTAGAGAATCCGAGATCTAATTCTACTGTCTGCATTCCCTTCGCCGACGAAATGATAGGACAAAGGGCATGACAATTCGTCAAGGAAAGCCGGGCTATGGCGAGCCTTCTGAAGCAACTCGCAAGCTCGCAATCCTGAAGAATCAATGTCAGAAGTGTAGGATGTACTTGTATCCTCTGACGATGTATAATTTGCTTGACACGGGAGGCGTAGTGATGTAGACGTCGGAAATCGGGATGTGAAGACAATTCGAGGAGCTGGTAATTGTAAGTATGCTGAATTGAACAGGCACCAGCGCTCACATAGACTCCATTGACGCACAACAAGCCAGGTATGAGATCTAGCAGAGGTTTGAAGGATGCAAGACGCCACCAAACTCGATCTAGTGCAGGATCCTTCCACGCTTGGCAGGTTCGTCCAACTCGACTAAGAGTGCGGCTCTCAGTACAAAAACCGAAGATGACCTCTAAGATTTCATCTATAAGCAACGCCTGGTGCATTTTTTGAATCAAACGAATGTGGGGGTTGAAAGACAAATGAGAAGCATTTTAGCGCCCACTTTTTTTGAACGTGAGAATATTCAAAATATCATCGTTATCTACTTATGTCGGGGCTGGATCCAGAAGAAATTTTGAACAGCTCACTGGAAACCCTTTACGACTATCAGCCCATCACCTTAGCATCCACCGGGTCTGTTTTCACGTATACTTTGAAGAATTCGAAAGACTCTGCAATAAATGTGACGCTGTACACACCTGACACTGACGCTTCCAATTGGTCTCTACACGCTTCGTCAATCTGGGCTTCATCCCAGTATCTCGTCGATTACATCCATGACCTCCATCTCGAATCCCATATCGCTGCCATCTCGCAAGAGAAAGTCCGCCTGCTCGAGCTCGGAGCTGGTGCGGGGCTACCCGGAATTGTTATTGCAAAATCCTATCCGGACTCTATCTTAGTCACTGTCAGTGACTATCCCGATGAGAAGATCATTCAGACACTATCGAACAATATCGAAATTAATCGGGTATCCTCTAATTGTTGTGCTAAACCTTACGCCTGGGGCACAGATTCCGGCGAATTACTTCTGGGACAACCTCCCAACCAAATTCCATGTCTATTTGATGTGGTTATTGCTGCAGATACACTGTGGAATTCTGATTTACATACCCTTTTTATTGATTCCCTGAAGAGAACGTTGCGCAAAGCGTCTGGTTCTCGAGTGCATATAGTTGCGGGACTGCACACTGGACGGTATACCCTGCAATCTTTTCTCGGTACCGTGTCGCAGTCAGGGTTTGACATCGAGTCTGTGGAAGAGAGGGATCGGAGCAGCTCACGGAGAAGAGAATGGGACATATCTCGGGCAGAGCAAGAGGACGAAAAAGAGAGAAGAAAATGGCTTTTGTGGATTGTACTCAAGTGGTCAGTATTTTCGTTTGCATAGACAATTAAGTACAATAACAGAAAAACATATATATTGGCTATTCTGTAATACATATTTTTACACAAAGGTGGAACAGAGAACTTACCTGGATACACAAAAATGAGAGATATGAAAATTAGTGATGCTAAATTCCACTTTTCAATGGCGTGTTCGGCTAATCCCATTGCCTTGGATGGGTGTACCGAAAGTCAGCACGTTGACGGATTGATGACCTTGTCGCGATTCCTACAAATCCTTCAAATTGATTACAATCTGACAGAAGAAAAGTGAACATCTTTACCAAGAATAAGATAACATTATCTTCAGTAGCATCAAGATCCTTGACTGGTAAACCATCGACTGACGAAGACGGGATAGACCTGCGACTCTCAATCGGGAAAAGGCTCGCTCGTGGACCGATAAATGTCCATCCTCTGGGAAATCCATCCGGCTCAGCGAAAGGCGAAAAATCAATGACACGCAAGCGATTAGAGCGACGGCTGGGCGCAGGACTTCTCGGGGAATGAACGAGCGCATTTTCGACGTAGAATACTTTCGTTCCTACAACGCATGGACCGCGAATGGCACTAGGAGGAACATCTATCTCCTTTATAAGACAGTATCGACCCCACTGCCTCCATGAAACGCGGAATCCATCTTTGCGAGAAGGGAACCTGAAGTATGACTCCTTCAAGAAAAGCCAGTTCATCGGGTAACATCCCGAATGCGAAATAGCAGCTGGAGTCGATGAAATAGCAAAGACACGAGTTTCAGGCGCAGCATAGAACAGAGCATCCGAAGACTGGGAGATATCGGACCTAGGCGACGAGTTCGGTAAGAATTTCACGATAGTGTTGGACCATGTCTCTGGCAGTTCGAACTCTCGAACGACAGAGATAGACGCCACCTTCGAGACATTGTAAAGGCTCACGATAGCAGAGCCGGATCTGGTACTGACCCCAAACAGATACGTCTCATCGAGGAACTGGATATCCTGATCGTCGAGCCACTAGAAGATGAGGATGAGAATGCGAATGCGAAGAAAATCGAATACGTGCTACTCACGCGTGCGTCAAAGTTCAACCAATTCAAAATCAAGTGTTTGAATCTTCCACCCGACAACTCGAGAGAAACAGCCAACTTTGAACCGCACACGAGGAAGGTCATGCGCACGATAGCAGTATTGGCAGAAATTGGGCTGGAGAACTCATAAGTCAAGGCACGAGCACGAGGGTGTTTAGCGAAACTCCATAGGTCCCTAAAATGGAGCTGAACGCCGATCTGGCCTTGATGACTAGTGGAGAGAATGAATTCTAGCTTCAATAAACATTGGCGCCAATGGATCATCTACGAACCTGAAAATTTGAGCGGTAACAATCAAGGCTTCAACGAGGTCAACTACGACGCGGTCGACAACAGAGGTGGTAAACTTAAGGTGGCGAGTGAGCGCAGGCGGACGATTCTTCCTGCAGGAGGGAAGCTCAGAAAGCTCGACCGTGCTGAAAGGCCCATGGCTGTGGATCTGGTGGGCGAACCCCCCTGAGCTACCTACTTGGGCCGGCGAAGAAATTTGTAGCCTGTGCTCATGTGTCCAAGCAAGCTCAAGCCAGCCTTTCCTATAACTCAGGAGAAGCTGAAGCCTGGAAATGGGGGGAGCTGTGGAATGGGGTACGAGCCCATCCTTCATTCCAGATACTGCAAGCTCATATTTGTAGCGAAGGGATTGATAATCCATTGCGAGTGAGTAGATTCGTCGAAATGCCTATCGCGTTTTCATGGGTCAGACTTGGACGAGAAGACTGAGATGAACGAAGGCGATACCTTACACGCTCGCCATAGAGACGGCGGGTCAAGATACTCCAAAATTGAGAGGAGAACATCGTTGGAAATCCTGAACCGAAGGATAGAAGCCCTTCGTTGGGGAGACATGGCGAAAAGACTAATCAACCTGGCACTACCGGACGCATACCAGCAATTTTATACCTGAACCTATTACTAGTGAGCTCTGCAAAAGACAAGAAAGTGAAAATAAAATAAAAAGGTTGCTCTTTTACGTCGAATGGAGGCCATAGCCTCGTGCATAATCAAGGAGTGAGACTTGACTTCGTTGTTTCTGAAACGCCCGATTCAAAATATTGGGGATATTATCTGTTATTCGTAGGTGCGGATCACAAACCAGCCCAGAATATCACCTAAAATCTTTTGTGAGTGCTATAGGATCATGCTTTTTCTAAACGGTGCCATGTCAACGATTCGTACGTTGATTTGTTTGAAGTAAGAGTAAGGTTTGCAAAAGGAGGCATAAGGAAGAGAATACAGGCGAATGGACAATAAGGACCTTTGGATGGGATGCTAAATTCCGTTCTTGATACGAGCGTAAATGGTCAAAACGTACCGAGACCTGGGTATGTGTCGAATCTTTCTTTCAAAGACAGATAGTTATACGATCTATTGTGTGGTGCCATTGTAGCGCTGAGGGACCAACAAAAATTGAACAGGATTCGGAATTTGAGATTAACTTAAACACGAAGAGAACACAACGAAGGATTTGGTAACGAACTTCGAAATCGACTATATATGATATGCGATCCATGATCACAAGATTAGTAATCTATATTGCACATCATAGCACGTGTATGTACTATCAAGTCTTGGCCTGAACTTCTCACTTGCAACCGTTGGCGGACTGTTGCTGAGGCTTTTTTTCACCCAAAGTCCCAACAGTTCTGTATCGTATAACTTGTATAATCAGCATGGTTTGCAAAAAATGTGAAAAGGTGTGCTGCTTTTGACTCCGTTAACTACTGTTGAACTTACGCGATTGACGACAGAAACTCTCCAAGGTGGCCGCACCTGACCCTTTTACTTCTAGTTCATCCAGTATTAAAGATGGCTCCAGAAAAGTCGGAGAGAATAAACTACTTAGCAGGCCAGGAAGTTCGAAGAATCGGTTTCAAGTACGTCCTTCAAACAACATTCGCGAATGAGATTAACATTCTCTTGATATAGCCTTATCAAGGAAAATGTAAGGATTGCAAGCAACCGTGTACACAGAATCAGGCGAAATACTGTCATGGTTTGTCTCAGTCGACGTCTATCTCATATCAAACACTCACCCATTACAAAGGTTGTGCCTATAAGAAAGGGCTTTGCAGTATTTGCGGCAAGAAAATTCTTGATACTACGGGATACGTAATGTCAAGCAAGTGATACTCTTCTTCGCCGGTTTATATATCCTTGTACTTTATGACGGACTTGGGTGGAGCATTTGTATGTTGTTTCACGTTCGACTGAACTGTCGGTGTATCAATAGAAATGATTTTCTACGTATTGAACGTTCTCAACTTTGACTACGGTGCACTCAGCAATTCGCAGGTGAGCATATCCGTACTGGTGAGTTTGCCGGCTCAAGCTATTGTCATACTAAGGCCAAGTCCCTAGTGTATCTCACGTATGGTGTCAAAATTGTAGCGGATACATTGACGGAGTCTTCAGATGCTTTCACTTCTTCGCTTTGCCTCTCGTGCTCCCTGTCATGATTTGGTATTTTCTCGTCAAGCGTTCGATTGCGGTCCGAAGCTCGTCGAGATCTTCACAGTATCCCGGCAGTGTCCCATGCATATAATTACCCCGATACAACGGGAACGCGATGGGTCATTATTGTGCGTAGCCACTCTTCTCTTCGCACGACAACGATAGCCTCCCGAAAAGACGTCCGATTCTCGACCTTGGATCAGATATAAGCACACTGTAATTCTTCTTCCTCCAGCCGGCTAATTATCTCTTCCCAGCATTGGCGAATCTATACACTCTATCAACACTCTTTGAACACACTCCTTCACTATGTGTCTACAGATCCACAACCTTGTCGTGTTGTGGCTCAGCTTTTTGTTAACTCTCGTCCCCCGTTCTTGTCTCTCGGTAGAGATTGATAGAGAGGGGCTTCCTGATACCGGTCTGAACACGACTGACTGGGAAACTGGGGCGCTTCCTCCTTTGGATGATATGTGGGAGCTAAATGATTTTCAAATCGCCGCCAAGAACGTTTTGGGAGCCAGGTGGTATGGTAAATTTCACTCTTTATGCTATACATTAAGCACAACGACTGAAGAATATATCATTCCGCTTTAGCATCATATCGCACTGCCGCTTTGGACCAAGTTACCTATGAGGCAAACATGAATATCTGGAAGAAGATTCGCCTAAACGGTTATACATTCCGTGATGTATCAGACGTGAACCTCAAGTAAGTCAGGAGATATTATGTCTGTTTGTATTTCCATGGATCATCTGTCAGCACTACTATTCTTGGGTATAATTTTACAGTTCCGTTTTTTATTGCACCAGCGGCATACGCGGGTCATACAAACGCTTCCGCCGAGCTATCGCTTGCCAGAGCAGCAGGCAAGATGGGTGCTCTTTACGCAGTGAGTTATGCAATAGTTGAGGTGAACCTAAATTTGAATTGTTATTCTCAGCCCAGTATTGAGTCAACGAAAACAATTGAAGAAATTGCTGGCGTTGGTTTCGCCAACCAGACTATGTTTCATCAAGAATACGTCTGGTCGAACCGCACGCTGTTGATGAACGACTTGAGCCGTATTGAGGCCTCGGGGTACAAGGCTATATTTCTCACTGTTGACAACACTGGTGTAAATGGCATAAGGTGCGGAACGTCTGTGATTCTAGTGTGCTATCTCTTCTGATCGTAGCTGTACAATAAGAGTCCAAGCCATGCGGCAAACTGGTGAACTTGATTCCGAGTTGGTGATGCTTACAATGTTTACTTTCAATACACTTATTGGCTACCTCCTCAAAGCTCTGGCCATTCCGCGAGTTTTACACTCGATGCGCTCGCCGAAATTCAAAATCTCACCACACTTCCTATCGTCCCGAAAGGGATCAAAACCGCAGCAGATGCTAAAACTTGCCTCGACCTCGGGTTTCCAGCTATCTATGTGTCTAACCACGGCGGAAGAGTTTTAGATGGAGTTCCCACAGCTGTGGAAATCCTTCTGGATATCCGGAAGCAATATCCTGAGGTTTTTGAGCAGATGGAAGTATATGCGGATGGAGGGGTTAGAAGTGCTAACCATATCATTACGCTTCTCGCGTTGGGGGCAAAGGCTGTCGGATTGGGCAGGAGTCCGATTTTTGCAAATATCTACGGCGAGAATGGCATGGATAGGATGCTCACGCTGCTCCAAGCAGAACTACAAACCTCGTTGCAACTGATGGGTGAGGCTGATATCCAAAACGTGGTTGGAAATACGACCTACGTAAGTTTTTTTTCTTGCCTCTTTGACAAATTACGCTGCTGATATCGAGCGGCAGATTAATACCAAGCAAGTAGAGGTGGAATATTTTGGAATCAGTTGAACACAATTGATAATGGAAAATCAGTAGTCGTGTGTTTTAGATTGTAGATCCCAGCTTTTGATTCAACAATAGATTATTGAATATTTAGCTCTTCTTGCGCACTTCTCTTGGGAAACGCCTCCTGCATGTGAGCCTCCTTCGTCCGGCTTGGAGGGGGCCTTCGGCCCCTTCCATTCCAAGTACGGCTTCACATGTGGTGCTCGTTTCGAAATTCTAGTCCTGAGGGAATCTGGGATATCGGTGCTGGCGCATCTCTGTAAAACGATTATGAGAATTCTGAGTGGATCCACTGGACAATTTCAACAATATGGTACGTATATTTCTTTTTTACATGATTTTTACAATCTGTACTGGTGCTTACCCACCTGGATGGTTTCCCCCTTATCCACTGTTTCACAGAAGAAAGAAGTGGCATACTACATTCACTATAAGAATATATAGGGTCATAGAAGCTGGAATGCGACAGTCGCGACTGAATTCAATGACAAGGGATTCCAGACCTCGTGGGATCTGCGAATATAGAATTGACAGAATTTTTCACCAGCCAGTATTGCTTCGCTCGCAATAACAAAGATTACAATAAATGCACGACTAGATAACAACAGCGAGTAATAAAAATCCTATACTCAATCTATCTATGAGGGCCTTTTCTTTGTAGATAAATCTCTTCGTCGATGGTATTTTTCGTCAAGAATCGGTAGATGTGAACATGCTTCGTCTGGCCAAAACGGACCAAACGTCCAATTGCTTGAGTTTCACAAGCGTTGTAGATTTCCTGAGAAGATGCGAGGAGAGGAGACAGAAAAATTGCGTGATTCGCCGACGTCAAATTAGCACCACTTGCACTTTCATCCATCACGTTCAGTAAGAGTACACGTTCTTTGCTTTCATTTTGAAATTTCTCCAGGTTTTTGCTTTTCTGAGCCGCAGTGCCACGAATTTCCAGGAACTGAATCTTATGGTGGCCAAACGCCTCGGTAACTTTTTTCATAAGATCAGGAAACTGGACGAAGACTAATATCCGGTCGTCTTCGGGGATCTGTTTTCTACAAAAAAAAGTGAATACTTTATCCCTCCTCGATTCAATCGATACTGACTTGATCAAACTAATGACTTGCTCGAGCTTCATTCCGAAGTGCTTGCCTGTGCCGTCCCTTTCAACATCGTCAACACCCAATGTTTCAGCCTTTACAACATTGATCACTCGAGCTGCGGATTTACAGCCGCCTGAGGCAGAGTAAACGCATTCCTCCTTTTCGGCACAGGACCTGACACAGTCATTACAACCGATGTGACCACAAGATGACAAGACAGAGGCATCCTCGACTTCGAGTGCCTTGCGACCGCAAACAGGACAGGATAATACTGGAGGCTGTTCCCTCTGTTTTTGCAGGTCTCGGACAACCGTAAAATATCGCAGAGAACGAACGCGACCAACGAGCTCCTTTGTAAGCCGCCTTATTTCATGCGTCTTTTCACGATGATCCCATACCTGGGCTTTGACCGATTCGGAAAGAGTTACATCGTCTTTACGCGGTTTGGCCTTCATGGTGGGTGCGTCGGCCTTCTCGATGAGAGACCGAATGATATTCGTCGCTTCCAAATCTTCCACACCATCCGTTCGACAGATCCGCAGCCACTCGAGAAACATGGATTCACCCACAGCATTGTTCAGCTTCTTGTTCAAATCCTTCTCTCTTTTGACGCCATCTTTGATCGCAGAGAGTAGGTTCTCCTTGCAATCGTTGAGTTGTTTCTGTCGTTCTTGTACGATAACATCGCACGCTTTCATAGCGTTTTCATTAGTGGACTCGACTTCGAAATGTGAGCATCGCTTGAGGAGGGCTTCTTCTGCAGATCTTCAACAGTATTTGAGAAAACTCTTCAGCACGAGAACAGTAGACTTACTTGCTCTCTCCCAGCGACTGGGCAACCCTCTTTTCCCTGTCACTTTCAGTTTTCCTTCCGCGCTTTACAGTCATCTCTAGTGCACGTAGGTAATGCTCAAGCTCTAGATAGATGGCTCTCTCTGCGGCGGGTAGGATGACATCCACAGTTTTTTCGCTCCATGGGATTTCATCGATTTCAGCGATATTCTAGACGGAAAACTGAGCTTCTTAGAGACACTCATGTTGAAGGATGGACCTACCTGTCTCACGAAGCGATCCAAGAATCGTTGGCCAACTTCATGTCGATGTGCATGCCATTCAAGAGTGTGAACTTCGCGGAAAGAATGAAACTTCTCAACGTCTATAAGAGTACACATAAGTCTTCCGAAGCAGCTTTTAAATTGTTGTCTGCTTACCGGTACGTTCCTTTTTACGTTTTTTGATTTCTGCCGATTGACCTTCACCGTCGTCATCGATGCCAAGATGAACATCGAGGAAAGCGGATATGGTTTTGAGTGCACCAAAGTCGTGAACAGGAGGAGTTCCAGAAAGCACCCAGTGTCGTGCAGCGGTAAGATTGTTAACGAGCGCATGGACCTTTCCATCGAGGTAGGTATATTCATCAACGACAACACGCGCAAAATGGAACATTTCCAGAGGAGGGGCGTGCATTTGGGTCCAGTCACGAAGGACTTTGCTGGAAGCTAGTTTCCATGGGTCGGTATCAACACGCTGCTTCTTCGCTGGGCGATTCCCATCGCCTTTCGCCTTACGTTTCCCCTTCTTCGCTGAAGATTGGAGATCTTCATCAACGTCCATATCATCTTCGCTAGCGGAGCTAGGTGGCGGCGCGGCTTTCTTCTTCACCTGTATCTTTCTTGGTTTTGACTTGGGGGAGGGGTTATCATCTTCCGAGGGAACTTCTGACGAATCAGCTTCATCCGAACCGCCTTCGTTGCTCGAATCTTCGACGAAACTGTCATCACCATCGTCGGACATAGCTTGCCGTCGGTTAACAGGTTTGCGGGCTCGGCTATTCTTGGCGGAATTTGATGTCGCTTTCTTCAGAGCAATTTCGGGATCGTCGTCGAATGAGTCGTCGTCAGAGAGGACAATGGGTTTTCGAGCGGCAGCGCGCCGAGTCCGCTTCCTCGAGACATCTTCATCTTCGTCATGATCTGCATCCGACGAAATATCAGCATCAGATGACTTGGAGGCCAACTCCGACTTTGCGCGGTAGACAGGGATCTCAACAGAGTCTAGAACGGTGCGAGTGCGCTTCGGCTCCCCCTTTGTGAAAGAAATTTCCTGTTGTTTGATCGTCTTTCCTTTTTCTAGAGCATCAGCAGCGTTGCGATAGGATTTGCCTTTGAGTCTTTTGGACTGGAGTTGAGATACTTGCGTCGCTTCATCTTCGGCTGTAAAATAAAGTCAACTGAGTGTTTGATATCGATAGCCGCTATACTAACCACGCCTGTGGGCTTCTGCGATTTCGGCTTTCACAGCAGCGGAACCTTCCTCCCGGAGACGATTTGTTTGGCTTCTCAAAGCTATGCAGACCGTTCGCAGATGATCGTTGAATTGGCGTCCATCTTTCGAGGGCAAAGGACCGACCGCAGCGAGAGACGACAGATTATCGAGGTAGACGTTGCTTTTGAATATGTTGGAAGCCACAATGATGATATCTGCGTCTTTGAAGTCATCGATGGTTGCTGAGTTTAAGTTGGATACAGTGGACAAGACAAGGGTTTTGAAGCGTTTACCGGTAAATTTGCGAACTTCAGAGTCCCACTGTCTAGTAAGGTGAGGAGGGACAATGACAAGTGTACCTTTGAGGGAGAGTTTCCCATCAATTGGCTTTTGCTTAGCAAACTCCGCCTCCACCGTTTTCCAGGTACAGTCTATGAGACCTAGAGTGATAGCAGTTTTCCCGTACCCCACTTGGTCGGCAAGAACTCCACCTCGAACATGAACGGGCCGTTGTGCAAGCCCTTCGGCTCTCCACCCTAAAGGATCTAATACAGCTTCTGAGATCTCTTCCTCCACGAACGGTTCTGCATTCAACGTCTCCTGACAAATCATCCATTCTAAAGAACGAGTTTGCTCTTTCCGTAAATTGAGTTTGAAGCTCGGAGGCTGCGCGTGTTCCTTGTCGAGCTTGTTGCTCAGAATGGTGAACTTCGGTAAATTGAGAGACGCGGCAGGAGTGAAATTGGTATCAAGTCTCCATGACAGAACGGGTTTTTCTGAACGGTGTTCAGAAGGAAGGCGAGACAACGCACGGTGCAGAAGCGACGGAACGTTGATTCCGATACGAACAGTTCCCGTTCCATCGTCAGTCAACATTAACTGAGTCACGAAAGGACTCGGGCGTCGCTTAAGGCGACGTTCATACTCGCCAGCCTGGACTGGATCCTCTATTCCAACAATCTTATTCTTGACCTGCATATATTCGATATCTGGGGGTGTCGGCGCGCAGCGCTCACAATTGGAATGATCGAGTCCTTCGACCTTTTGCCAAGAATGAAATCTTCCGGAGACGTCCTTGATTCGTTCGAGGAGCCAAGCAACCGAACGGAATATCTCTCTTTCGTCGGATTTGTTCACCTCACGCCAGGATCCTAACGGCCATTCTGCGCCCGTCTGGCCTCGGAGAGGAGCACTGAGAGAAAGTAATGCTTGCGCATGTTGGCACGCGACATTAGAACCCGATACTCTGATTGTGTCTTTAGGGATTCCAAAGCGTGCATCTTGACCTGGCGTGGGCTTTGAACATTGTTACTGGACATGAAATCGAGAAATACGATGTAACTTACCTGCAGGTTAATAGCACCGGATTCGACCCATTGAAACGGTAGGAGACATGATACCTTCTCCGAATCAGCAGTACTCGACTGACGCCACTTTGTGCTGAGTCGAGCAACAAAGGGACGTGACTCGCCGAATTCCAACCTCCGTATCTCTGTCGAGAACATGAAGCAATCCTCAAAGTCCTTGGTACGATGAGGAACCAAGAGCATGTACAGTTGGGGCAAAGACAAATCACTGCCCTTCTGTTTGTGGAGGGCGTTGCATGCCGTCCCACAACGATCGAGGAGCTCATAAGTACCAGATATATCGCGGTCAAATTTAGGTTTATCGGCTTTAGGGACTGACACCTGTATTTCAGACCAGACTTTCTTTTCTCTGAAGGCTTCTCCCTGGAGCCCAAGTCGCGATTCCCAAGCAGGGACCAGTGAGCCAGAACCCTTCATCGTGATCTCAACCTCAGTGGATTTGGGTAAAGCAAAAGCCCATTGGCCTGAAAGTAGGGAGCCTTGACAAATCAAGCGGCCGACGGGGTTGTCTAGAATCTGCCTAATTTGAGCATTAGCTGGCTCGTTATCCTTGGGTTTCGCGAAAAATCTCCATTCGGGCTGTTGGGGATCAAGATGTAGTTCCAAAGAGCCATGTGGTGACCGAAAGATAGCACTCCAAACTTCTTGTCGCTTGAGCTCGACGTAACGTAGATCAGAGCTCGAGGCAACGAGAACAGCAGTGCACCATTCCTTCCAAAGTTTGCCATTCAGATCACCGAGAGTCTTTTCGTTCAGCTCGTCGAGCAGCTTGGCGGTAACATTCAACAGCGATAGGCACATTGGCAAAGCGGATTTCAATTCCATCTCAAAGGTGGAAGGAGGAAGACGAGGACTTGCAATGATGTCAATGGGCTCCGTATTATGTTCGGGTCGTCCGCCACATCTTTTGCATGACGATGCTCCGCAATCTATGCAGCGGGATATAGGCCTTGAAGTAATGTCAGTTCGTCCTTCACATGAGCATAATCGCACAGTCTTTGATGCGATACCCAAAAGATGAGCTAGGCTTTGGCTCTGAGTGGCGGTGAGATTAAGCGGTTCGAAAAACAGGCTTTTTTCTCCAACAATGCGTTCGTCAACCGGAAGCTCTGGAGAAGGTATAGCAGAGCTTTCAATATCTTTCATCTCGACGTCTTCGACCTCTTCAAACGCATCTCCTCCGCCATAGACAGCCTTCTCGTCTCCTTTTTTGAAAAGTCGAAGACCAACTATCATGGAGCCAATGATGCAGGCACCAACCACGGTCGTTGACATGGCATTTCCAGCAAGGTCTGCGAGCTGATCTTCAGTTTCCCGAGTCAACAGCATTCTGTCAACCGGAAGACCTTGCATGGAAAGCGCTTCCAGTCCGATCATAGGACCGCCACGATTTGTGATATAGGGGATCATAGAAGGGGTGAGGCAAGGGCAAATGCCAACTTTATTCGACCCAATAGTCCTGTCTACATTTTGTGAGAGATTCCAAACTTGGCTGAACCATATATAACCGATGCTCAGTATTGGCATAGATGATATGAATCAAATAACAGACTTACGTCTTGTAGGAAGGATCAATACCTTTCTTCGCATCACGAAGAAGACTAATGTCTAATAAATCCCAGACACGCTCTACCTGCCCTACCGCCCAATCAGTCCAAGCGAAACTGAGCATCTTACAGAACCCCCCTAAGAAACTTTCATTGATGGCCTTTATAAGGACTAATCACACACACATACCTTCGTCCCAAGACGTTAAAGGCCGTTTGAGGCCCAGTGCTTCTTCAAGTCGTGCCCTCTGATGTCGAGACTCACAGCGACTCCAATCTGTTCTACCCGAACGACGATCAAGGGAATTTTGAGATTCCTGAGCTTGCTTCTGTCGCGAGTGGTGGATGCGGGGATCATCGATAGGTAGTAGAAAAGAATCCAATGTTGATGAAGCGGGACGTCGGAGTCTTTCAACCCATTCCTTCCACTTCTTGGGAATCGGAGAATTTTTCTGGTCGACGGCGACGAGATACACACGTGTACGTGTATGAGGAATATAATACTGTTTTGTGTCGACACGAATATGGAGAGCGCTGTAGTTGTGTTTTTCGAACTTTTCTTTGACTCGATCCCAAGGTGCAGAGCACACATTCTCAAGAATGACGATCGGGGGTCGGTGTCTTGTGACCCAGCCCATCATACCACGGAAGGTACGCCCAGATTCACCATTGGCATCGATATCCTGCTTCTCATTGTTCAGATTGGAGTAGTCGACACATGAAGTTCCCGCTACTAGGAGATCAACATTTCCCGGTACTGTTGCCAGGGCACCGTACGCCGTATGGCTATAAAAAGTATATCAGCAAGCGTCCAGTTATCTGTCAGGATGTATAGCACGCACGCCTTATCACTACCCAACTCACACACGTCGCGAAATAATAATGGAGGATGGAAGTTTCTTTCAATGTAAGCTTGTTTGAAAGGCTCGATTTCGCAAGAGAAGACGTGCTCTACATCCAGCTTGACCCCATACTGAGCGCTTATACTTTCGACAATCATATCGAGAGCAAGAAGAGGAGATTCTGTCCCAGAACACATAGTGGCTACGCGAAATTTTCGACCTTGAAGGTGAGTAGCGACGTCCTTGAGCTCCGAAGCCTTGCTGACAATATCGCTGAACATAGCAGAGATGTCGTTCAAAGGAGGGAGACCAGAGAAATCTCCCTTTTTAGCCTGTGGCGCGTCCTCTTCCTCGTCCATAACCATCAAATCATCTGCGTCGTCGTCTTCGGAAGGCTTTGAACCTTTGCTAGTGATAGGACCCTTGAAAAATCTATCAAGGGTCTTCTGCTTTGGCTTGGCTTTGACTTCCTTTGCCATCGAACGGGCGAGAGTAAGAAGGAAAAGGAACCAAGCGCGTCTGTCACACTAGTGACCATGTTGTGACATCTCGTGTCCTAATCACGGCTGAGTACTACGCTGAGTGAGCCTCAATTCTAAACAGTTTCAGTCGCCTGCATGGGATTTAAAATCAGGTCATAAAGGCCTTCGGCCCTCGGGCACAGTACTGTAAAGCAAGGGAAAATGAGGTCCAGAAAGAGTATAGTATAATTATACAGGTCAATAATCTATCCCCACTAAGTTCATTGCAATTTCTGCAGCTCATCGTGAATTGAGAACCCAAGTCTACGTTGAGTTTTTGTGGCTTTCCGGCCACCCGTTTGTCTGAGGTTAGCAAGACTTGATTAGCAAGGATACGAGACGAAAAGATATAGCAACGTTGCCTACCTTTGTTCCTGGCACACGAAACTCTCGGGTGCACCCTCCCAATCTTCTAGTACATATTTACCTCGTACTTCCTCTTTATTCTCTCCATTTCCAAACAAATCGAGAGCGAGTTGTGTATGACTAACCCCCGCATACGTTGTTGGACACCTGGGGTTCACAAGGATTCTTGCAGGTCTAAATACAGAGTTGGGAATGGACAGCTTCCCGGGCTCAATGTCTTCGAGCGGAGGCACGACTTCACCGCCTTCTTCGTCTGACATGGCATCGTAGTCTGAGCCAACATTCGCGTCCGGATCTTCTGCAGCAGCAGCAGCTTCCCGTTTCTGTTTCCCTTCTTCTGCAGCAGCAGCACGGGCTTCGTCCATGAGCGGATCTCTCTCTGCCACGTCGATAAGGTTTACATCGCGTTTTCTGTTCCCTCTAATAGGAGCGCCACCATTCACCCGGTCAACCTCATCCATTGCATCACGCGCAGTGCGTACCCACAAGTCACGGCAGAACCAAGCCTGGCTGCTATCCAAACATGGTGAGTCGGGCGTTCGTACGGGCGGGTCCTCTGGGGTGCTGAGATTATGGAAATCAGTTCCGGCGCGGTAGGAGATGCCTTTGTAGTACGACTGAGCGGGATCAACGACATGAGTACCCGCTTCGCAGCAGAAGACTTGGAACGGGAAATGCTGAGCGTAGCGAGAAGCACCGACTTTGTCTCGAGGAGGCACAGCGTCCGGTTTCGAAGAGGATTTGGATTGCCTAAACTGATCACCTTCAATATCGCGTGTACGCCACCTTTTAAAAACAGAATTATTAGTCAACTACAAGAGCGAAGGGTGGAGAACAAACCTATCGGAAAATATGAAGAAGCCGTTGTGTTCTGCCCAGTCCATTCCACAGACCATAGCCGCATCATTAGCAAAACTGATTTTAATTGTCTCCAAGATATCGTTAGGACACGTAAATCCCTTGAGCCAAATAACACGATGGAATTTGATCTGACGTTTGTGTTGCAGCTCTTTCAGAGGTTCCAAAGCCAGGTTTCGCATGTGGGCCTCCTCGAGCGGATAGTAGGCAGTATTGGGATCCTCTGTCATACCCGGCACCCGACGAATTCTGAAAGGGACACCCAGCAGAGTGAGTACAGCTTCACAAAGATCAACTATGGTTTCCGTAGAGTCTCTTGAGTCATAATCCAGCATAGAGACAAAAATATTGTTTGTCCCCAGTCTCTTTGCCATCTGAACGATGACAGCTAGTTGGTCAACCAGGAAATGGTCAGCGGAATGGATGACTATGGCGAAATAGTATAGATGATCTTGACGAATGATATCATCCCAGGCATCTTCACGCCGATTCTGGTTGAAAGGTCGAACAAGAGTTGGACAAAGCGCCGCAACCCATCCATTCAGGGAGAGGAGTTGGTCTATAGCGGACAAAATATGCTGAGCGTCCATAGGGGCAGTGTCTTTACTCATAATACTAACCGACAGTCAGCTACTCCCTCATCGAAAGGAGATTGTATACGCACTACGGCAGCTGAAATCTATCCCAGTAGTCATTAATGCCATTGCGAATCACGTCTCCGAGCACCTCATGTCTCGAGTCTCTTCCTATCCTCGCCTGCAAGAACTTGTGTTTCTGGACATTCAATGATTTGTCTGGCCGAGTGGCACGTTCAATGAAATTATGCTCTTCGATCTGGTTGGAATGTGTTGTAGTCGCGAATGAACGCGACGAGGATGTTGGGTCCGAAGAAGGGAAAAAGAGTGCTCGAACAAGGAACAGAGCTGCTGCTGCAAACACAATGCGAGACAAGTTTCGCCGCCGTAGAGAAAGCGCCATGATGGAGGTCAAAACGGCAGAATGAAGTTTGGACCCTCAAAGTCCCTCGATGTCGGTCACAGTCCAAGGTAAGAGCAGGCTTTAAGCGCTTATGAATACTGTAGGCGCTTAGACATTTTTTCCTTGTATAATTTGAGAAAGTGTAGCTCATTCAAATCTACCGACTTTACTAGCTGAAATGGACTCTAATTTATATATTATTAGAAGGCTTGAAATCAGTAGTGGTAAGCGAAAGCAGCATCGCAGTGATCACCTGGAGTCCGGAATTGCCACATACTTTCGAACTCCATGGCAATGGCCATCGTCAAAGTCTCAACCTGTTTGCTAACTTTGGGATGCGCAGTTTGACGTGGATATCTCACATCCAAAGCCTAAAGTAAGTCGCAATCTTCCTCTGGACTCGTCATTCATATACAACGAATGCCCCCGTCTACAGAGCGCACGAATTGAGGTAGTGGAAAAAGCCGAGCTATCTCTGGTACACTAGGGAGGTGTTTCGGCTTCCGTCACAGCTAGAGCAGTGGCTAAGGGGAAGCGGTGAACCATTCTCGAATCCGAATAAAAATGTCGGGGCCCAAAGTCAGGCCGTTGAACCGTGGTCCACCGAATAATACACATAAGTACATGTAAGCCGTGAAAGAAACATGCTAGTGTGCGTATATACGTAGAATGAGGAAGGTATAGATGCAATGCAGTAAAAAGTACACAGACGGATATCATAATGCAGGCGAATCCGCTTCACGAACAAATATCCATTTATCGCCAACTTTACGCATTCCTCCACCGCGCTTCTCGGTTGAAGGCTCTTCAGCATTTGATTTTGACTGATGTGCTACCCGTGGGTCTCCGCCAGCCTTCCAGTTCCCGTTTGCGGTAGACTGTCCCTGCAAGTGATTTCCTTCATAACCCATTCCTCCGTTCATTCCACCCATAGACACGCTCTGAGTATCCATATACGAGTTCCCTGTGCCGTCCCAGCCAGACTGATCCCAAGAGTGTTGAGATATCATCTGAGAAGGATCCGCAGAGGCCCCAGCAAACATAACGAATTGCATGAGTTGCTCTGTTGTAGGCATCGTGCCATACGAAACGAGCCACATCTTGCCCAGAGCTTCCCAACTCTCCGGGTTTGTGAAGTCAAAGGTCGCAACGTTAAATTGCTCAAGGCTGGGATTATGAGGTACGGTTTTGGAAGCCGAAGGCGTAGAGATAGAATTGGGCGGGGCAATTGGTGCCATAGTGACTGGTGGCTGCATTGGGGAAGGGGCAGCCGCTGTTGTTTGAGCGACATCGTGAATACCAATCTGTGGCTCGGCGGCATCTTTTAGGCTTTCGGGAGCCTGTGATCGAGCGTCTCTACCAAACTCGTCTTTCTCGGAGTTACCAGCATTATCTTGAGAGTCACCCGTGTCAAATGATTCTCGCACAGCAGGCAATGGTCTCCTGGGTGGGCTATACGGCTTTATTTCTCTCCTTGCGCCATATCTACTGGGAGGACTTCTAGAGCGACTGCGTTTAGCACCTCGATCTCTGTCTCTGAAATGATCACGCCCGTCTCGTTTACCTCGCCCCTCATTCCAACGTCCACGACCCCCTCTGTATACTTTGGAACCTCCACGACCATCAGGACGAAAGTCGTCATCTGGACTGCCGTACCGGTTACGAGGTGAACCCCCAGGTAGCGAACTGTAGCCTGAAGTATCATCTCCATAAAGGCGATTAGCGTTTACATCAGTGGTTACTGAAATCGGGCCAGTATTAGAATATGACATATTAGAGCCCAACTGCGCTGTTTGAGTCAACTGTTGAAGCAACGCTAGTTGTGCTTGTGCTACATCTAATTGTGGCCCTGCTGATGGTATGGGAGCTGGACCGGCCGAGGACGAAGCCCTAAGGTTTCGGATTAGTTACAATATCTTAGTGGTAACGGAGCACGTACTGATTCGAGGTTGAGGCAGCACCGACATTGATAGCCTGTGTAAGGAGTGCGAGAATTTTTGATTGCGGGTCCAAAGGAGTGCTGAGCGCCGGTATATGTGTGGATGAGAGAGATGTTGGGGGGAATGGCGGAGTAGTGGAAGCCGGTGGAGGGGTCGGTGTGTTTGCGCTTGCAGAACTTTGGGCAGCTGCTATTCGAGGGTCGGACGACACGACGGCTTTAGCAGTAGATTCTATTAAACAAACCGACAAGTTTCAGCGAGGCATTCTCATTTTCGCAAATATAATATAAAACGGGTTGATTCATGGAAATACTTAGCGTACGACATGAGTTGTGATAAGCACCTTTTACTGTATCCTTCAACACATCTGCTAACTGAGATAACATGGTCGAGGGGAAAGTATTTCCTTTGACCCAGATGTCTAGAACCTTCTTTGTCTTTTCCTGTAGGTAGAGACACAATTAAACAGTCAGGATTGAATTTAGTACACGATTGACTGAGAAATAGTCGTGATATGATACGATAGAAGCTAGGGTGAGTTCCCGATGCCGCAAAAGACATGCGATATGTAGCATGAGCAAGTGATGCCGCCCAAGGGACCTGTGAAAGCGGAATGGCAGCGTCCAGATATTCAGGTCCTCAAAGCCCTCGTTCATTCAAAGCGAAAGGAGCGGATGTTTGCATAGGCAACTGAATGCAGGGCAAACTAACCTTTGCTTCGGGTGTTCCGGATAAGACCATATCTTTGAACAGTCCGTCCAAGATGCCTTGTAATTTGAGTAGAAACGTAGCACAGTTGCCCTCTGGAGCATTGATATCACCGAAAAGATTTTGCTTATTGACTTGATGCTTGGCGGCTCGTGCAAGCGCATCGAAGATATATAGACTTGAAACTTTCGCAGTAGCGGACAAGGATTTGTGTGTACGGTAGAGAATAGAGACCAGTTTTGTATCATCCTGTCAAGTAGTACCAGAAAGTTCATTAGAACAACAGCCTTCCTGAGTATTCGACACATACTTTCATGAGTTTCATCGCAAGCTCTGTCAGTTTTGTCATTTTAGAGGCCGATAATCGTCTGGCCTGTACGACCTCCTTCAAGGTTGACTCGAATTCCTAAAAGACGAGGGTCAGATTTGACAAATGTTTTTTATGAATGATTGTACCTCTATTGGGCTCATGAAGGCGCGATTGAGGAGTAGAAAAAGAGAAGAAGAATTGATAATATTATTGAATATTCGTAGTCGGGAAAAGGGTTCAGTTCGTCATGTGATTGTTTCAACGTCCTTCTCGTCGCTCATGTCGTCGAGAGCAAAAATCACTTTAGGAGCAGCCATAATTCTTTCATCCCTAACAGTATGGGGGGTTCATTTTCAGCAGACTCAGGAACGTGAGGTATGTGAGCAAAAGTAAAATCACTGCGTTCATAACCTCATGAACTCTCAGGCTATGTACAAAGGCGTTCTAAAAGATGATGAACGACGAGTTGCAAAAATGAAACAAAGGCAGCAGGAATTTGAGGAGTCTCAGCGAAAGCGCGAGCTATATGAGCGTGTTCAGACTGTCCGGGAATCAGGCGAAGTTTCCGGTCCCTCATAGTGGTCTGTTGCCTATGGACGTTAATGAAACTCTTAATTTCCAAAATGGCCAAGCATGGACTGTTATTTGTCCAATCTCATCGCCGGAAACGCTTCAACGTGGCGTCTTCTGCAATCAGGAAGGTAACCGGCTCAGAGTCAGTATAAAGCTGTTTCCTCATTCAACATCGTTACTCCCGGCTTCCTATCTTACTTACCCCGGATCACATCATGATACAGCGTTCCCCCCTGTTCTCTCTTGTTACTGTATCGTAAATCGTCTGAAAAATAATTTGAATCAAAACCAGTGTCTATACCTCGAACGACAAACGCCTTCGAGTATACATAAACGGGACCAGCCTTGTTGTTTCGGGTATGTCATGTAATCTGATTGTATCATATCCTCAGCGCGTTTGATTTTGATTTTCTCTAACAGATTTTAGATCTCTTTGTACTACTCCTCCTCAGAACTTGTATGAAATCAGCGGTCGTGAATGATAACGGTGGGGAAAATCGAAGGAGGAAAATTGAAGCCTGAGGAGGGCCAATTACGGACGCCGAGCGGGTCGGGCTCAAAACGGCTGTGCCTCTCCCGTCAATTTGAAACCCCAATTCTCTTTTAAAAGGGCCAGAGTTCCTCCTTTAATGATTTAACCTCCCCCATCGGCGCCCCCTTGTGCTGGTCACTGTAACAAGCAGGTCTTGATTGAGAACTGGTTTCTTGATTTTCTACGTTCACCTCCGAATTCTCAAGACTGCATCATAGTTTCAACATAATGTTCACTTTCGTTTACTTCGGCTGCTCATTGTTGTTATCTCTGCCTTTGCTTTCTTCCGCGGCTCCTCTACGCCACCGAAGGTCGAAAATGCTCAATCGCCGTACAACATACACTCTTAGTGACACATACGAAGGGGACAGCTTTTTCGAGTAAGTCAGGTTCCTTTAGTGATGCTGCTATGATCAATTATAATGCACTGTAGCACTTGGGATTTTTTCACAGACCCGGACCCTACGCAAGGATCCGTGGCCTACCAGTCAAGGGAAAACGCCACTGCCATGGGACTTGCTAAGGTGGAAAACGGCGTCGCGATCATCGCCGTTGATTCCACCTCTACCTTGCCGTCTGGTACCAATCGTGCCTCGTAAGTCCACCTTCCTACTACCCGAATCGGAAACTCAATGTAGCTTCCAGCGTACGTATCAGCACACAGAAAACGTACAACGGAGGTCTTTTCATTTACGATGTGCCATTTATGCCCGTGGGGTGTGGTACATGGCCCGCTATCTGGTTCGTACCTGTGCTTTCTCTCAGGGTTACAGTTTGATATTTTCATTCAGGTCGACTAGCACAGGAACCTGGCCTGATGATGGTGCGTCTTTTCCTTTCACCATTACTAATATTCATGCTTACCATTTGACTAAATCATTCAGGAGAAATTGACATGATCGAAGGGGTTCATGAATCCATAGACAACCAGATCACGATGCACACCAATGCTGGTTGCACTCTTGCTACCGGCCAAGCTATTACTGGTACTGTATCTGGTACGACGTGCGAGAGCAGTGACTCCAACAACGATGGTTGTGCGACTATGGACACTACCCCAAGTGGTTGGGGCACGGCATTCAATGCAGCAGGTGGAGGAGTTTTTGCCAAGCTTTGGGACGATACAGGTGTCAAAATTTGGCATTTCTCTCGAGGCAACATACCTGCAGATATCACGTCGAAGAACCCGGATCCCTCTACATGGGGTAATCCCGTCTCGTTCTTGCCCAGCGGCGATTCGTGTAACGTTGCAGAGCATTTCAAGGATCACTCGTTGATAATCAATATCACGCTTTGCGGTCAATGGGCAGGTGCTACCTTCAGCTGTGGAGGAACGTGCCAGAGTGCAGTGATGGATCCGTCTAACTTTGTTGGTCGGTGCCTCTGATCTTCTGCTGTGGTCAATCTCTCATGTGTTAAACACAGATGCCCAATGGAAAGTCAACTCAATTCTGGTGTATCAACCATCTTGAAGAGTTTTTTATGATGATGGGAGATTCAAATATCATCGTGTCGTTGATCGCTTGGTAATTACTGGTATTTATCAAAGATTTATTGACCAAAGTTAGTCTAAAGAGTGCGTGAAGTAGGGTGAAGTGTCAGCGTGATACGAGTTTTCAAAACGTGGCTGACAGCTCCCAGAACAAACCCACGACGGACTAACTTGAGTCAAATATTTTTAAGCAATTAGAGAGTGTACAGCATTACTTCATTAGGAGGATGTTGGGACTAAATGATAGATCAATGGTGGCACTACTGTTCTCCGAAACAGGTCT
>MU795253.1:0-36654 GCA_027886305.1 Lentinula aff. lateritia | reverse complement strand
AAACAAAATCCGGGCTTTGACCTGGTAGCACCGGCCCTATCTATCCGAGCATCCCGTTCCCACGAGCCACCTTGGTGGAGGGCTGCCCATACTCACTGGTAGAGCTTCCGGGGGCCTATGTTACCTTCAAGCGCCTTTACTGAACTTTAGGCGCTATCTTATCGATTTCCCTTCACACAACGATGTCAGTCTTTCCAGATGGGACGGCACATGTAAAGGCAGAGTAAGTAAGCGAAGACCTCTTTCAATTTTCTCATTCCTAAACATGATACATTTACAGATATCTAATTTCCGTCGATTCACTCACTGTTCCCGACGACGACGCTGCCGAGGGCGGCCAGAGCTCTCGTTCTCGCAACGGACGTGATACCACTGAAGCCAACGACGGCGGAGGCAGAAACAATAGGAAAAGAAGCAAAGAAGAAAAAAAAGCACGTCAAGGCCAAAACAAAAACCGACGTTTCGCAAAAGTACGCGACGAACAGGATATTTGCTTTAAAGTTGCCGCTGGGACTTTATGTGAATTTGGTGCAGATTGCAAATATAACCATGATTTGCAGGCCTATCTTGCTGCAAAGCCGCCTGATTTGCGAATGCCGACTATGAATGAGTTACTGGATGCTGGTTCGGCCGTCGAGGATGCAGCTGATTCGCAACCAGCACGATGTCCAATCTTTGAAGAATTCGGCGAATGTAAATATGGATTCAAATGTCGATATCTCTCCGCCCATGTTCAAAAGTCGTCCTCCGAAAATGGAGGGACCGAATCCCTCTCTCTCGTCGTCGATGATGAAAAGAAGGCACGCGCCGCGATCAGTGCAAAGGAAGTTAACTATATCGGTGGGGAGACTCAGAAACTGCTACGGACTAAGAAATATCCTTTCCCGGTGACCGATGCGTACTTGCTGAAGCTGCAAGAAGCGGATAGGAGGGAGCAGGAGATTGAGAAGGAGAGGAAACGGTTAAAAGAGGAGGAGAGAGAAAAGGCAGAGGCGGGAGATGATACGGTTGTCGTAGCAGAGCCAGAACAATCCCTAGACAGTGCGGCTAAAATACAAGAACGCACTGCTATGGATGTTACCTCTGCTCCTCATGCCGACCTTGACACATCCGATGTTCCCATGAGGTTTTCGGAAAAAAACAGGCTAGATTGGAAGGGAAAGACGTGTGAGTCGTAAACTTAACTGTCTGTCCCTCTTTTGAATTCCTGAATTGACTTTTTCTACTGTCTAGATCTCGCCCCGTTAACTACCGTCGGTAACCTGGTACGTTGACCTGATTCTTTCTATGAAATTATTCACTCTTTATCTTCAACTTCAGCCTTTCCGCCGTCTGTGCGTATCTTACGGCGTTGATATAACCTGTGGTGAAAGTACGTCCCTCCATCTCTTGCCTACTCGTTCATACAATTCTAATCCTTTCATACATTCATACCTTCATTTTCACACTCCAACAGTGGGCCTCTCAACCTCCTTCCTCTCCGGCTCCAAAGAAGAATGGTCTCTCGTCAGACGGCATCCCTCCGAACACACGTTTGGTGTGCAAATTGCCGGGAATAAACCGAATACATTGGTCCCCACGGCGGAAGTACTTGCAAAGGAATGTGGATCCCAAGGAGGCATTGATTTCGTCGATGTGAATTGCGGATGTCCTATCGATTTGGTGTTCAAGACAGGGAGTGGGAGTGCTCGTGAGTTGCCGGTTACTGCTACGCTTTGATATCACCTTTCTTTCCTGCCTTCCTTGAACTGCTTACTGATGCAATAGTTCCTTTGACCTCCTACAGTTCTTGACGCACCAGGCAAACTTGGCAAAGCGCTCATCGGAATGAACAAAGCCCTTGGCTCAATCCCTGTCACAATCAAACTCCGTACGGGCGTGAAAGACGGACGAAATACGGCGGAAAAACTTATGACGAGAGCTGTCGGTGGTGGTGGGGAGAGCGGTTGGGGAGTTGGATGTATAACAGTGAGTCTTGGGCCTTTCTTTCGATCAACCGGTGATCAACACACTGTAGTTGCACGGTCGTACACGACAACAAAGATACACGAAACTTGCGGATTGGGAGTACATCAGACAGTGCGTGGATGCTGTCAGAGCGAGAGAGGCGGATGAAGATCGTGAGTTCTACAGTTCTTGTCCCTTCACTCGCTCCCTGATTGCTTATTCACTCCAAACTCCTTCAAATTAGTTCCCCCGATACCCATCTTTGGCAACGGCGATTGTTTTTCCTCGCATGACTATCATTCCGCTGTCGAGCGGTACCACGTGGATGGGGTCATGGTTGGACGGGGAGCTCTGATCAAGCCTTGGATCTTTACAGAGATTAAGGAACGGAGGGAGTGGGATATTAGCAGTCGGGAGAGGTTAGATGGGATTAGGAAGTTGGCGGAGTTTGGTTTGAGGTAAGTGAAGCCTTTTCCTTTCTTTTTCGTCTCACTCTCACTCTCTCTTTGCCGTTTTACTTTCGTTTCTTATCTCATTCTCATCCCATACTACACTATCACAGTCACTTTGGTACTGACACATCCGGAATCAACACCACCCGTCGATATCTCTGCGAAGCTCTATCCTTCCAATATCGGTACGTGCCTATCGGCCTGTTAGAGGTGTTGCCCGCGAAAATCAACGATAGAGCACCGCGGTTCAGAGGGAGAGATGAGTTGGGTGAGTTTTTGATTGATTTTTGAATCTGTGTAGTTACTTATCGACCATCAAAGAGAACCTTCTCGCGAGCCCCAACAGTGCCGACTGGGTTAAACTTTCGGAGATGTTTCTCGGTCCTGCACCGGAGGCGTTTGTTTTTGTACCAAAACATAAGAGTAATGCGTATGAGAGTCAAGGGTGATTAGGGTCAAGTATGCTAGCTATGCCAGTATTGAGGTTATGTTTACTAAACATGTACAGCACTCTTAACTATAATGGATCATATGGATCATATTTGTTCGCCCGCCTTCTAGCGTCAAACCTTATCTTCCCGTCGTACTGATGTCCACCCATGCTTGACCGTTACCACCACCATCATGGCGAAAGGCAAAGTTAAGCTCAAAGGCCAGGGCAAGGCGAAAAACCCACCATCCGAGCAATTTCAGAAAACCCCACTTTCCACTCAATGTGAAACATTGGACGAAGACGAAATCACACGTTGCGGTCTGCCTGTCGAAGATGGAAATATTAGATGCAAAGTCCATCAAACACAATATCGAAAAATGTATATCAAGTACAAGGAAGCAGGCAAGTTCGTGGACGAGACAAAATCAGGGAGGGAGATGCCCACCAAGGAACGGATTACAGGCTATACAGACGTGGCATCGACTTTGGAGGAAGCTCGGTGGATGCGTCAATATCTCGAGGCTATCCAAATCGAGAGAACCGGGCGCGGTCTGCATATGAGGCGGTTTTTCGCTAAAGGCAAATAAAATAAAATTTTCCCATATCCACGGCTTTTCTAAAAACGATTCAGGTGACGATGGGCATAAAATTCGTCTCAAATTGCTCGAAAAGCGGATGGTCCAAGCAATAGAGATCTTAGATGCCCTACAAGCTCGAGCTTTTGACCTTTACATGCTCAGTAACCCTGCTCGGGAATGGGTCAAGAGCTTCCAGACAACACCTCTTATTCCTACTTCCTCTGAGAATGAGGACTTTCTTGCGATCAAAAGTATCACAAAATCCATTGAACCAACGCCACAAAACGAGCAGCAGAGAGAATCCGTGCCTAAGGCTGGCATCAATACCGTCGATGCGGATTTGATCGAAATTGAACTACGAGCGTAAGATATATCTATATGAAGGGTTGAGTGTAGTAGACCAAGACTTACCTTCCTTGCCAGGATAAAGGCTCAACTTTTGTATGTCCTTGGGCCGTTCATCGATCAGGAGGTCATGCTCCGAAGTCAGCGAAAGTTTGGGTCAAGAACTGAATGACAAAACAAAAAGTCAAAGTCTACTAGGATATCATATCGGGCCCAATATCTTCGTCGTATCGTGCTGCATGAACCTGTACTGTCACTGAAAGCCACCAACAAAGTATCGTTTAAAGATCTTATCTTGGATGAAGAATTCACACCGGAGGATCTTGAACGGATTGGAGTTCTTTTAGGCAAACAGATGCAAATTGGGTTGTTGTGGTGGAAAGATTCTCTCATCGAAGCAATGTCGATTATTCGTAACAAGCTCAAAGGTACAGCAGTGAATATTGGAGACCCTAGTAAGTTTCATTGGCTCTACTGTCCAAGATGCGCGAGGTTGATTCCAATTCTGCACGTAGAAAAAGGATTCAAGATTTTGGGTGGATGGGTACTATTCAATACTCCCCATTCAGGAACAATGTCTAATGAAATGTGGGGTGTAAGATAGGATTAGGCTACACCTCAGGATTTTAACTTACGCTTTGAATTTCTAGACCCTGCTCGAATCTTTTCATGGAAAAATACCTGCCGATATCGAGAACCGGTTTGTCCGCCTATGTAATAGTTACGACGACATG
This sequence comes from Lentinula aff. lateritia, assembly GCA_027886305.1. NCBI lineage: Eukaryota > Fungi > Basidiomycota > Agaricomycetes > Agaricales > Omphalotaceae > Lentinula > Lentinula aff. lateritia. The sequence continues at coordinate 32,165 of MU795253.1, read as the reverse complement.
ATTTCCTATCTATCTTTCGGAGCTCTGGGATTGTTTCCTCCTCCCACATTCTGTGCCCGGGTCGACAAAGGACGTAATGGTTGGGCAGCCCGAAATCACATTTCGCTCTCCGGGGTTGTCATTGCAGATATGGTTACTGGTGAACCACAAGTCATTCCCATACCTGGACCAGTGCCGACCTTGAGACGTGGTCGCTCCCCTGGGTCTATCATTTGGGTTGAAATGGAAAAAAGAGCATATCTTTTTGGAGCTCTTCGAAATGAGCCAGATGCCTTTACTGATGCCTTCACATGCGATTGTAGGCCACTGCACCACCGTGCATGGCAAAAACTCGGCTCCTTCCTTGTGGGTTATTAAATATTAATTGAATATTATGGAATCAAAAAACGGGGGCGCCTTTCAGGCGCCGACATTGATTTTTTGAGAAAAGCAGAATAAAAGTAAATTTACTTAAACTATCTATGTATGGAGTAACAGGGAGTAACCGAATGAGACGAGAAAAAGTAATCGTGACAGAGGGTGACAGTCCCGTGATATCCCGTGCCGGTCACATTGAAATGAATGTATTCCAACAGAATGTGACTGAGTACCATATATGGAGAAACTCCTTCCAAGTAAGCAAAGCGAAATAGCATGACGCGACCTACATAAGGACGAGTCTTCCGTAAACTACAGCCTCGTAATATCTAGGCTAAGGAAACAGCCTGATCTATTCCAGGTAGTTCTACATTCAGAGACCGATCTTGAAAAGAAAATTGAATGCTTTGGATCAGGAAATGAAGCCTTGCCCGCATTCCAGATGAGGACCTTCGAAGCCCTGCCTCCCTCCATCAACAATCACCCTCTAGGAGTTGGTGAATGGCAAGTGGAGAGATCAGCAGCGGACCTCCTGTTCAGGACGAAACAGGGAATGTTAGGTTATCTCACAACTTTGACCCGCTCTAACAGCTCTGGGTGGTTCTTCCACTTCAAAAAGATGCCAGTGAAATATCTTGTCATCTTGGATACAGTTCCACATAGACACCATTCTATTCTAGCAAGAGAGGTTGCATGGGTTGCTCTTTGTGTTCAAGGGTTTGGAGAGGGTGAATACAGTGACTCCAAATATGCACGAGCTTCAAACCGATTGTTTGAAAAGTGTGCGGAGGAACGATTCAGTTGGAAGCCAAGAAATAGTTGGAGTATAAATAAAATGAAAGAGGATTGAGGTTAGCCCAAATGTACTGGTATGTGAATTTGGATACTCTAGAAGACCGAAACCAAAATATCATCAGTAGCTTGCCCGAATTGCAACAGTAAAGTACGTCGGTGATAATACAAAATTATCTAAATACCATAGCCCTAGAGGAGTTAAGCTTTGAACCCTGGTGGTGCGTTCGATATCATCAGTAGAACCATTTATTGAGTATGTACAATACAATAGTTATGTATGTTTGACTGAAGGCTCTACATGTTGGAATAAGGCTGAAGGCCTCTGGGTCCTAGCAGACAATGAGACTCTGAAAGGTATGCACGATCAGCTGCAATGGGCGGGAGGGCAGACCAGCAGCTGTGTGCTCTCATTGTGCTCGGACTGCAACTTGACTTGAGTTCTGTGGGTGTGCAGGTTGGATGGGCACCCAGGATGGGAGAGGAAAGGGGGTGTGCAAAGAAGAACTAAGGTGCTACTAGGGGCAAGGCTTCGACGTACGCGTGTCGATGCGGTACCGGCAAGAGCAGGAAATACAGCATCACGTCGCGTCTCAATGCCTCAACGTCAACTTCCTTCCGAACTGCCAATATCTGTAAATTGACAGTGAACAGAAATATGAAATATGTATGTAACTGAAGAAACAATATATTGTCCGATCCTGGATCTTAAATCCCGCTCCTAATTTCGATATAATAGTGCATAAAAATCATTTAGAGTTCGTGAATTCATTAATCGCAATGAACCTCATTCGCATTTGACCCATTCACCCAATATCAAACAAAACTCAAGCCCCCCAAGCAGAAGTCATCCCCCTCGCACGTGCAGACCTTGGCAGACCCTTATTCGCCTCTGTATTCCTCATCGTCGTCGAATCCACACTGCTCGTACTCGACCCTGTAGGCTTTCTTCCTTTTCGGAAAGCCGCTGCCGGGCCCGGAACGGGATTCGGAACGGGAAGAGGCTGAGACATGGTTATTGGTGTAGTCCCAGCGTGTAGGCTCGTTCTCCGGTTTGTGCTGGGCGTGCCAGGACCATCGATAGAGGCGCCGTAGCCCCATCCACCAGGTGTACCTAGGCCCCAGGCTGATGCTGTGGGGCTGGAAGGTTGTTGGGGTAAAGTGTTGCCTCCCATGGATAACGACGGCGTCCCGATGCTAGGTATTGGCATGCTTATTGCAGGAGCTGTGATATCTGATGATGGCTCAGGCATGGGTATCGTTGGAGGTATCATCCTTGATGTCCCACCGCTCGGAGTGAACTCAGACTCATGGATATCGAACGATAGTACAGATGGTTCTGGCATGGTGATCCCTGAGGAACCACCCGCCCCAGCAGTGTCGTACTCAGGCACCTCAGGCTCTGGCATTGAGATACCCCCTTTCTTTTTCTGTTTCTTCTTCTGGGCTTTTGTCAGGGCCTTCGTATTAGGAACACTAGGCTCTGGCATGGACATAGCTGGAGTCGTCATCCTTGAACTTCCTTCAGCAGGTGTCGTAGTGGAGTTGGCTTGTGGAACTACTCGGGGAACAGTTGGTTCAGGCATCGATACAGCCGGAACGGTCATCCTCGAAACCGAAACTGCTGCTGGAGAACTACCGTCAACACTAAATTGGGGCACGGAAGGTTCGGGCATGGATACATTTCCTGCATTGCGAGGAGTTGCAGAGCCGAATTGAGGCAAGGTTGGCTCCGGCATCGAGACTACACTCGGGGTCATTCTCGAACCAGTATCCCCTCCCCCAGGCATGGGGTGTCCTTGTGATCCTCCAGAAGGTCCATATTGAGGCAGTGTGGGCTCTGGCATGGAAACCGCGGCGGGAGTGACTCGAGAGCCTGAGGAGACTCCGCCTGGTGTGAAAGAACCCGGCATAAAAGGTTCCACAGAAGAAGATCCCACTGAGGGTTCTGGCATTGATATTGCCGGGGCAGTCATCCTCGAATTACCTCCAGCGGGAGTTTGATTTACGTGCGAATTGTGGGCATTAGAAACGGATGGTTCAGGCATCGGAAGAAGTGGAGCAGTCATCCGGAACGTTCCACCTGGGGTACCAGTACCATTACCAGCTGTAGAGCCTACGGAAGGCTCTGGCATAGCGACTACTGGAGCGGTCATCCTAGAAGCTCCCCCGGCTGGGGTACCAGTAATTGTGGACCCAACAGAGGGTTCTGGCATTGACATTGCGGGTGCAGTCATCCTCGATGCTCCCACGGCAGGAGTTTGATGGGTATGAGCATGCTCCAGGACAGAGGGCTCTGGCATGGATACTGCAGCGGCAGTTATCCTCGAAGTACCACTTCCACCACCTGGAGTATGGTTCGGAAGCCCGGGTTCCGGCATCGACATAGCAGCAGGAGTCATCCTCGAAGTACCACTTCCACCATCCATAGTGCGGTTCGGGACCCCAGGTTCCGGCATTGATACAGCAGCAGGAATCATCCTCGATGAACCCCCGTTTACATCACCCGGAATGCGGTTTGGAACTCCAGGTTCCGGCATTGACATAGCAGCAGGAGTCATCCTCGATGAACCCCCGTTTACATCACCCGGAATGCGGTTTGGAGCTCCAGGTTCCGGCATTGACATAGCAGCGGGAGTCACTCTCGATGTCTTTCTAATCTGACTACCTGGAGTTTGTTTCTGATTTTGATATCCCATGGCCCCATACGCCTTAGTTCCATGTCGGGGTATATCCGGCTCAGGCATCGATACAGCTGCAGCAGTCATTCTGAACCCCATGCCCCCCTCAGCACGAGGAGTCTGATACACACTCGGGGGATACTCAGCTACAGAGGTCACAGGCGCAGCGGGTATGGAAGTTACAGTGGGTTCTGGCATGAACATGACAGCTGGAGTCATCCTTGAAACATCTCCATCTGGTGTTTGATGCCCTCGAGGATTACTGGTACTAGTGTTACTGTATCGAGGCACACCAGGCTCTGGCATCGATACCGCAGCTGGTGTAATCCGAGAAGGTTCAACCGGATAATTTTGGGAGGCGGGATATTGAGGTACAGAAGGCTCTGGCATCATCGCTGCCCCCAAAATAGACCCCTTGGTCCGTCTCAGAGATCGTCGGCTACCGAGATTGGTATTCTGCTGTCCGTCAGCAAAACCTGTAGAGGTATACGAAGAATAGGACGTCACTGCTGGTGCAGTGGCTTCAGGCATGTATGCGACCCCAGGGACCATTCTTGATGCATTCGACGTACCGCCTGCAGGGGAAGAATAACTTGCAGCAGCAGCATCGTATTGATATTGGGGCACAGAAGGCTCCGGCATTGGAGTTACACCATATTGGGGCACGGAGGGCTCAGGCATTGGTACGTTTGATGCCGCCATTCTAGAGCTGGCTCCATTGAAAGCAACACCAACAGCAGCAGCGGGTACAGTACCGTACTGAGGCAGGCTTCTTTTCGAATGCTGAGCATTCGGATTCCCCGAAATTCCTGGCATGGCGTATATACCACCTAAAGTATGACCTCCTTGATTCCCTTGACCCATATTTGTTGCATACATAGTGGCTCTCGGTGTATCCCTTGCGCTTTCTCCACTGGAGTTAGTACCGTATCCGTATCCACCCTCGCTCATCATCGTCGGGGGGAACGTAGATGTGAGCCCCCTGTCCCTAGTTCTACTAGAAACATCGCTACGGGCATCGCTCCGTTTACTCCGTGCGTACTTGCTCGGTCTACCCAGTTCAGTGCCAGAGCTCGAACCTGTAGTTGAGCTTGAACGAGAAGAGCCTGATGAACTTGACCTGCTGTAATTATCGTCATAACCGCGACCACGAACAGCGCCTGGAGCACCGTAAAGGGGATACTGCGTGTCCTGACGACGAGTATCTCGATGACTACTCGAATTGCCGTTGGCGTAGAATCCAACGGGTATTCCACCAGTTACCCCGCCATTAACGAAGCCGGTACTAGCAACAGCACCACGACCTGACCCGTCTCTTTGTAACGAGATGATATGTGTTCCATTAGGAGTGGGGACAAATCCTGGAGGAAGAGAGTCGACGATGGGAACGGGGTACATCGATGATGATGATGATTCGGAAAAGTCTCTGGAATTAGGCACGCGATTGGAGGGATAGGAAGGATTGTCGGAGTCATCATCATAATCTTCTTCTTCGTCCTCCTCTCGAATGGTCGGAATGACTGGACCGTCTCCGAGGTCACCGTCTTCAGCGCTCAGAGTGAGCGGGGCGTGGTGGGGGCTAAGGAAAGCATCATCTTGAGGGTTTTCCGTATAGCCATAGCTACGGTTGCGGGGGTCAAGTGGAGTAGGAGAAGTAGGATGGGACTATTGTGCAAAGAAATCAGAGAAGTGCACGGCTGTTCAAGGAAAAGATGTTCACATACCGGAGGCACGATATCGATATGAATACTCCTCGAACTCGTGCTTCCAGAAGAAAGCTGCCTTTCCAGACCCAAATCTAATGACGGCGGTGGTGCTCTTCGTTTTCTGGAATTGGAAATATTGGAATTTGAAGACGGTGGTCGGAGTAACTCGGAGTCGTTTGTAGCTCCTGGACTGAGAATACCGAGAGAATATGGTTGCTAAGAAAAAAAAGAAAAAAGTCATTAAAAGATGAACCACAGCTCAAAAGATAGACTCACCCCTCCTAAACTCATTCTCCATTGTTCGACATTCCTCGAACGGTCCGGGATCATTCCTTCAGCATCTCTAGTATCACCAAAGTCCTCCTCACCACCAAACGCAGTTCCTTCCCTAGAATGTTCATGAATAGTGCTTAAATCCGGGTCGAAACCACCTCCGCCAAGTCGAGATGGACCTGCAGAGCCTGATGAGCTTGCTCTAGAGGGCGGAGCAGGAAAACCATGCAGGAAATCTAGGCCTTTTAATGATGAGTTCTCATTTGTCATCGTCGAAGGTGTTTCTACATCGCGTTCTTCTTCGGCGGGAGTGACGACGACTCGGATTACAGGAGCAGGTGGGGCGGGCATTGGGAAATAGGCTGGCTGAATAGGAGGAGGAGGTTGAACCGGCTCGGAAGGTGCATATTGGAATTGGGGTTGTTGCTGGAAAGATGCAGGAGGGAAAATACCAGGAGCGAATGGAACTTGGGAGATGGGTGGTGGGATGGGTATTGGCGAAATTTCGACTTGTGGTCGAGGAAATTGTTGTGGGGTTTGTGGGATTTGAGGAGAGAAAGACTCTGATTTGATACTTTGTTCCTCCTGTACGGGTGGGGAAATCACGGGAGGGAGTGGAGGAGGTGGTGATTCCTGAACAAATATTTGAGGAGGCGGCGAAGGGGTTCGCAGAATTTGCTGTCGCTGTGGGTTCAAAGAATGCCTAGAGAGCGGGGACGTAGTAGAGGAAGTAGTGCGTGACCTGGTTCGTTCGCTTTGGAACAATGAAGGATCTGTTTGTATAGAGCGTGCTCTACGGATAATAATAGTTTGGGACTCAGATTCTGAGGGAGGAGGTGGTGCTCGGGAGGGCTCCGAAGGGGGTGGAGGGGGAGGCTCAGAGAAAATTGTGGCTGGCTCTGAAGCTCGTGGACGTGCAGAAGACGAATTAACACGCTCTCGAGTGGACTCACTTCTCTTTGAACGAGAAACACGGCTACGAGACTTGCCCCTTCGTCGCTGTTGACGTTGAGTACGGTGATTATCCGACTCGTCGTCGTATTCCTCGATATATGCAGCACCATCCCCAACCAGTCTCCGGCTTTCATAAGGATCTCCCGCGGAAATGGCCGCAGCAATGACCAATCGCCCTCTTTTCAAGCCCTCCCCAAACCCTTCTTTTCTCCCATCCTCTTTCGCTTTCATAATTCTACCTTCACCTCTCCATTTTATAGCCAAACTTCTCGCTCGTTCAGCCTCCTTCTCAGCTTCTGTTCGCATCCGTTCCTCAGCTTTTGCCCTATCCCTTTCCCTCCTAACGTCATCATCTCTAAGTCTCAGCTGTAATTTGTAGGCCTCAGCTTCTCTATGCGCGCGCGCAGCAGCTTCATGTGCCCGAACAGCGTTTTCTGTGAGCTGGGTATGCGATAGAATCGCTGATGCTTCTCGAGCTCGAATTTGGGCTTCGGCTTTGGCTGCACGAGCGGACGCTGCGTCTAGCTGAGAGAGTGCGGCGTGAAGTAATGCTTGTGTTTCTTTAGTGGTGGATTCTTGTGCTCGGAGTAATTTCATCAAGGTCGCTGGTGGTGTCGAGGAGAAGGAGTGGCTGCGATTTCGATTTTTCCTGGGGGCTGGAGTAATATTGATTTTAGCTAGGGGCAGGTGGGAAAGGTGTTTAGTTCTGGGGCTCTTGATTCTGTCCTTCTCAGGCGGTGGCGGAGGAGCGTCCTTCACAGGAAATTCCAATGTTGCGTTCACTCCTCTATTGCCACTGAAGCCATATAGTTTCTTGGCCTTCTCAAGACTGTCAAGAGAAGAAATATCGTTCAGCCAACGCAAGTCACAAAACAAGGTAATTTAGACGCACTCAATCCCCGAGTCTGACGCTGAGCCTGCAGACGACATCACTGTTCAGCCGTATATATGCACTCTGATGAACTGGCGTGCGGTCGTGAAAGGCAAGGGGGGAAAAGGGGGGGGAAAGTTTACACGGTGTACCGGGTTACAATTCGGTTGTATCAACAATCCAACAATCAGGAGACTAAAAAAAGGATCTGTGGGAGCTGAAGGGTATGAGACTGAATGAACAGCAAAAGATATAAAAAGTATAAAGCTTACTGAGAACCTGTCAGGCCAGAAACCAAGTACCCTTGTAGGCTGCCACTGTTTTTAATCTAGAGGAATGAACGGAGGTAAAGAGCTCAAAAAGGAGTAAAATGGGCGTTAATTTCCCTGGCGCTCGATCGCGTTTGTGACTCACTGGTGACATTATGACACTCATTGGCGTGACGCCTTATCCGGCCCGGTAACAGGCAGGTGACTTCGGCTTGAAGCTTCAGACTTTCACGTATTCTACCAACGCAAAAAAATATCTGTATACATGTACCCCTCTATTCGAAGTGAGGTCGGCTCTCAGTCGATTGAAGTACACTTTAACTTCTTTCCATCACAACAAGCAATTTACAAGACAAGCGAACCCCTCTGAGCTCATTGGTTTCATCCCTGACTCCTTTGTCGCCCTCCGCATCGGCATGTTCTTCATCTTTTAAGTCCTCCCGATGTCTATGGCTTGAGAGTGGTTACCCGCCTTGAAGGTTCCCTTGTTCTGATTGACGACGAAATGTCCGCGTGAGTATAGTGTGCAATCACTGTTTCAACGCGCAGCTTTCTGAGCAACAATCTCTATCGCTTCAAGAACCCTATCCAGCCCCTCCTCAGTCCAGAACTCTCTCTCATGTGGGGTCAATTTTCCCATAACGAAATTCGCCGCATCCGTACCACCTCGCTCTCCGATTCCAAGCCGAAAGCGGTAAAACCCTTGTTCGCCACCAAGGGAAGATATTATACTCTTGACCCCGTTGTGACCGTTCGCAGAACCGCCGAGCTTGACAGAAAGCTGCTCGACTCTGTGTGACATGGAGTCTTGTAGTACGATCATCGTGTTTGGAGATTTGACGGAGGTACGGTAAACTTCTGCGATAGATGGACCTGAGATGTTCATGAAAGACTCTGTAGGCCAGCATAGTTGATGGTCAGTCAGTAGAGATAGAAATGAAGAGTTAGGTGTAGAACTGACTGGACTTGTATAATATCAGCGATACAGGTGTATCTCCCAAGGTCACAATCCCTTGACCTATTATTCCTTTTCTGTCGGATGACATTCTAATGCCTAGACGTGTAGCCATTGCATCAAGAACATATTGACCCAAGCTATAATTTTGTTTAACTATATTGTCCGATACAAACTGACGAACGTGGGGGACGAAACGCACCTGTGTCTTGTCAAGGGCATTGGTAGATTTCCAAGCGCCGCAATTAAAATTTGAGGTATAGCATTCATTATTACAATACTCTGGAAACGAGAGTTGGTGGAGAATGCCTTGAAATGTTGCTTGGAAAGGTTTTATAGTGCGTCGGGAGCTGAGTGGCGTAAGTGGTAAATGCGAGTCATTCTTTGTCAGGGTTATATCGCACAACAGTTGCAATTGCTGACTGGTTGCTGAGCGCTGAGGAATGAAACTTTCAGCCTTCGGCGCTTATTCCCTGTGTTTTCGGCACGGAGAAAACGTGCTATTTCCATTCAGGGTATAGCCGCGGCTTCCCCAAAACTCCACAAAAATCAAATACACCCACTAGCTTCGCTTTGTACTGGTTTCGTTCTTTCTTTCTTTCTATCTCGTTGTTTCCTATTTCTCTATTATATTTTGTTTTGGCATGTCGACAACCACTACTACCACCGCTATCGACACTACTCCCGCCGAGACTAACATTATTCGTCTCCGTCGCAATGCTCGACGAAGGCTTTCTACTCCCTCACTGACAATACAGACACATCGTCTTCAGTTCTGTCACCCATTTCCACCATCTCTCGAAGCATTAGATCTATCTACATCTTCCTCACCAGCTCGAATTATTGCTTCTCTCCGATACCTGGTCCTTTCATACCTGGCAGAACTCGAACAACGACTGGCGCTCTTAGAATCTCCGAACCTAGAGAAGTGGCATACGAAAGGAGAGCTCACGATTGAAGAGGCCAGGCAATGGGCACGCGAGACTCTTGAAATGCTCGAGTCTCTCCGGGACGACGTTTGCTCCCATTTACCCGATATTCACCTTTCCGACATCACCGTCGACAACCTCAAATCCCACCTTCCTGACTTTCCAGATGTCCCGAGTATCAGTGACATGCGTGCTCATCTTCCTGACGTCCCCAGCATCAACGATATGCGTTCTCACCTGCCTGACCTTCCAGACTGCATTTCCGCTAAATTGGACAATGTCCGTACGAGATTTCATGATATAGATTTCCATACACCGTTAGACTATGTTCCGACACTGTCTGAACGTCTCAAATCACTTCAATCGCATTTATCTATGATGGAATTGCCTATAGGACTCCCGGGCTCGCATTCTATGCTTTCAGATCTCGTCGACTCGCTGCTTTCATCTGAGCTAGTGACTGATTTCCTTCAATCTGCGACCCCGGAGGATGATGTTTTTGAGACAGCAGCAAGGGAAGTCACTCGAGCTGTTAAACGGTCGTTCGAAGGGGTGCATTTGATCAGTTATCACGACTTGCCTGAGCCTTGGCAGAATAACTCGTTTGTTACACAAGGTTATAGGTGTGTCTTCCATTTCATTAAATTTTTAGTAACCACGAAATGATCTTTGTTTCTTGCCCAGATTTATCCCTATTGAACGATGGCCTTTGATTATCATGTCTCTATTTGCATTGCACAATGAATTCCGTAAGATATCTGCTGTTGTTGTGAATGGTTGACGCGACTGATTGACTCAATATCCTCAGTGAACATACACACTCATCTTATACCTGGCCTCTTGTGGGCTATCAATTCTATACCCTTTGTTAATCCTTCTGGGGTCGAGGATCTCCCCGAGGCACTGTTTATGGCTTTCGCCGTCATTTGTCTGTTCAGTAGTGCTGTGTGGCACACGATGGCTGGGTGTGCTCATTGTCCAAGCATGGAGTTCTGCGCCCGAGTAGACTACGTTGGAATCGGGTGGTGAGTCGCGTGGAACCGGCTTATTCATTCACATGGACAACTCGTTTCTAATATGATCAATTTCCATCTACATAGGTTAATTAGCGCAAGCGTTGGGACAGTTGTTCATTATGGATTCCAGTGCCATCCGGAGTTAGAAAAGATGTTCTTAATTGGTTGTCTCTTGACTGGTCTGCTTGGAAATATCTGTCCATTCATGAAGTGGTTCAATGAAGTTCGCTACCGAGTTCGTATTTTTCTCCTTGTGTCTGATCATCATGGGCTGATCTTCAATGCGTACACAGGGATGGCGTATCGTGTTTTTCCTCTCCTTAGCGTTCTTCTCGCTAGCTCCTCTGGCTACCATGGCTATCCTGTACTCCCCCAAAGCAATGGCTGCGTTCATTTGTAAGTCCCCAGTCCTGATTTTTAATCTTATATCAATTCCTGTATTGGAACAGCGCCTGTGGTGCCTTCCCTCATCTCATACATTGTCGGGCTGGCATTTTATGCCACGCACATACCTGAACGCTTCATCTCGGATAAATGGTCTCGCCATTTGGATAAGATTGGTGGAGGTTCGTATACGACTTATACTTTTGCCTTTTGCAATGCGTGAAATCGTTTGGATTTAGGATCGCATGCCATTTGGCACTGCTTCATCGTTCTTGCAGTGGCCCAGCACAAGGCTGCGATACGGATGATGAAAGGTGGTATTGCGTGTCAGATGCATGCATAATCATGAAGGGTGGGGGCGAATGTGGAGAGGTTGAGTGCTACTACTACTAAAGGCTCAGCGTGTGTAATGTATGTTTTTGGTGTCAATAATACGAGTGGTTTGTCGGATTGGATGGGGATTGGAGGTTCAAAAATGCTTTTTTATATGGAGCTACATATAGAATAGATCTTATCTTATCTACTTTACCGCCTACACTCTTTCGGTTCCTCTTTTCTTCCGCCATGTTCAATTCACCGCGGCCAGCACAAAGATATGGAGGAAATACATCCGCAGGACTTGGTCGAAGCTTTGTAGATGAGGATCCTCTGGCTAGCTCAGCATACGACGGTCTAGACCCATGGAGTGCAGCTCCCAGTCCATCCTCGACACCAGCACCACCTGCTTACTCTGTATTCAGCTCCGTAATTGGTACGTATGTATATTAATTGACCACTAACGAGATCCAATCTATTTTCTTGTAGCGGATGCAACCGTGCCATCGGTGTATACCCGTGCTTTCGCGGCAGTTGATCCTGGAAATGTTGGAGAGACGTCAGTGAACTCACTTTCCAGAGTTTTAGCTACGGCCTCCCTTCCAGCATCCACTATCGACAAGGTCAGCAACAATCACTTACATTAGAACGTAAATGTTCATCCTTTCCCAGATCGTGAACATTGTCAGTTCCAAACCGCGAGTCTCCAAGCTTGAATTTTTCGTTGCCTTAGCCCTAGTTGCTCTCGCGCAGTCGGGTAAAGGTGCGTCAATCAGTACTCTCCACTTTCAAACTCTCATGCAACACAGAGGTTAGCATTGAACAAGTCGCAGCCTTGTCATCTCAGAATGAACTACCCGAGCCAACTCTTGATCTTAATTCTCTACAACCTTCTGCCTCCACCTTCTCCGCGCCGGTTCTAAGCTATACGCAAGACACTGCGATTCGTTCTCCAGCGCCTCAATATACTCCTGATGACCCATGGGACACGACTACGGGATATATATCTGCACCCTCAAATATCAGTGGATTTGGAAACAGCGGCTTCGGCCCCGGCGCACCATCTACGGTTACTGGTACGGGGCTTTCCAAAGATTGGTGGAAGAATCAGAAAAGTGTCTCCATCACTATCCAAGGGCAGCAGGGATTCATATTAAATCGATACACTGTCTATCAGATTTCGGTGGAGGTCAGTCCTCATTTTCAATGTTCTTCGGTTATTATCTATGTCCGTAACAGAGAGGTCACTCTGTAATTCGACGATACTCTGAGTTCGTTTTCCTCTGGGATTGCCTATATCGACGTTATCCTTTCCGATTATTTCCTGCGCTTCCGCCTAAGCGAATTGGACGTACGTTTGAAAAATTCTCTACCGATACCTAGTCTCATGGTACCTTACTATCAGCGGACGAATACTTTTTAGAGCAAAGAAGGTACGCTCTAGTGAAGTGTACTCATCCGGGGTGCGGTGCTAATTCAATTCTTGAAGGAAGGGCCTAGCAAGATGTTTGAACTATGTGATGTAAGGACCCCGTCGATATTCGGGCGCTATCACGCTAAATTCTCCTTGTCCAGCAACCATCCTGTCATCAAAGACGATGGCGTTCTCTCCGTGTTTCTTTCCGAAATTTCTTTCGAAGAATGGCGCAAACAAACTTCAATATCCCTCGATGAGGAATCTGCCAGCAAACGAATTGACCGGGCAGAGGAGATGAGCATTCCAAGCGATCTGGAAGATAAAATCACGTATGTTCTCAGGCTCCAATGATCATCACAGTAGCTCACTAATTCTACTTTCAGAACAATTCGTCGTCGAGTAAGTCCACTAATTGAACAGTGGCAACGCATCTGTATTTTGGCAGAGCGAATCATCAAGAGACGTGAAGCCGCAGCGGTACGGATGTCTTACCAATTTCGGCGTCCCTTGATACCGGCTCATCTGCTCCTTCTATTTTCTCCTTCTCACCAACGTTCTTTTTCGGATTCTGCTTCCATCACATCGTCCGCTGCATTCTCGGCGTCTGGAATGTCTGCAACGTCAACTTTGTCACAATCGACAATGTTGAACCACTCTATGACTGGCTCTCTTCCGGGTGTGGATTTTTCGGGCCTTCAGGGTGATCTGTCGAGGTTGACGAATACATTGAGAGCCGTAATCGAAGTCGGAGATCCATGTTGGAGAGGGGACGAGTGCGAGCTTTCAAGTGGTGTGAGGACGGGGTTGGAACAAGTCGCTTCTCATTTTGGAAGACATTCCGAACTATCAGAAAGCCGGGTATGTTATTCTCCATGATCGTAGCGAAACTCGACCTTAATAAAACTACAGACACGTGTTTTGCTGGATACCACACTCGAAGCTGTCAAAGTGAGAAAAGCTTGAGTATCCTTGGATTTTACTTATAGTTTTTTTGTACAGAGTCAACGGGATCTCTACATCGCGGTCCGCGATTTGTTTATTCGCCATGATCGTCTTTCCCTCGATCAAGTGGAACGCTTAAGGAAGCGCGTGGAGACAACCTCGTTGAAGCTCGATGGTATAAAGGCAGCTCAAAAGGATGGATGGCAAGACGAAGCCGATAAACTCGTAGCTGCTATCGAAAAAGACCAAGCCACCATTGCCGCTCAACTAAGTCGCAGAGTTTTCATCCGTGCTTGGTCAGTCTGGTCACCGAACTCTCCCTGTCATCGAATGCTGAAACTCAAATGATGCCTTCCTTGATACTACTGTATAGCTTGTGGCACGAGCTCCGTGTCATACTACACAACAGGGAAAACACACTTTTAACAGTCATGACACAATCGTTTGGTCGCGAGGAGCAGGAATATGCGGAAGCTATTTTGAATAATTGGTCGTCTCTTATTGAGGCTGTCGAGGGGATGCCCTTCGAATGAATAGCATCTTGAACTGGACCTTGGCTTTTACTGCACAATATTATGATACCCCACACCAATAGGTACACTGCACTTACAATATTATGACCCTGCTATGAGTGTGATCTGGCAAGGCAGACTCGTTCACATTTGGCGCTATTGTGACCGGGCGCTTATATCAAGTTATCTTCAGCCGCCCAACACACGAGAGATTCTTCTATGAAATACTCTTTTCCCTACACCGAGCTCCGCTAACGCCTTCTTCCCTCACTTACATACAACCCGGTAAAACCCTTCGATTCACCCTACCAATTCGAATCGCATTTCCCCCCTCATACACCCCTCTCCATGCCATTAATGATGTTTGCAGGGCAGTGGACTTAGACCTTCGACCGCACTTGAATAGGCAAACCTCGACAAACTCATAACGAGTCCGCAAACGATGGAAGAAGCCCTGATTCTGAAGTTGTTTTTCGAAGTTAATCCTGGGCCGTTCGACGAATCAGTTTTCGGAGAAACTTGAAAGCGATATTAGGGAGCGGGGCATTTTGAATCTCAGATCAAGGTGTCCTTCTCCCGTATATTTGGGATCTTGCGAATGATTATGTATGTAACTCAGCGTAACGCATGCAACAACCGGAAAATTCACACAGTTTAGCACTTGTTATCTCAGGGCGGGTAAGCTGTTTGAGAAAACATCTCCGAAAAAGCTTGCCTTTCTATCTGAATAACCTCTCAGAGACTCTATCGTGCCTGCTTCCCTCTGTTGATCATTGCATTGATAGATGTTATATTATAAGGTCGATGTGGTCCCAGTGTGGTCCCAAACTCAACAGTCATGTTATTGAATGCGGACCGCCATCTTTGCGAAGCTACCTTTCACATTGGTGTGTAACTGTGAACCATAACGGGTGACATTGACTCAACCAGTCAAGGTTTAGGTCTATCAATTCCAGTCAATACGTTACCGTTTATAATATTCATGAATCTGCCCGTTCAGTGCTCCTTGAATTTTACGTCGACAAAAGCTGTAACAACGGTGCATCACTCAAACCATGTTTCTTATCACCGCTATGCTCATTGGGACATTGCTGGAAACCCTCGCATACGGTAAGCTACGCTAACAGCTCTTATTTCCGTTTCATCGATTACTTCGTTCTAGGCAGCTATGTCGCCCTCTGCTTCAAGCACTTCCAGATCTTGGCTGCACGTCGAACTAAAATTCCTCCCAAACCTTTCGCCTTTCTCACCCTAGTGAGTTTCGCTTTCTTCGTCATTGCAACAGTTGTAAGCACGATGAATACTCAATTGAAAAACTGGGCATGCTCAATTCGTTGTACAGACAGTGGTGTCAGACTTGACATTCATCTCTCATATCTTTACAAAACATCCGATCGAAACTATCAACTTCTCTGGATACACTCGAAAGGACCGCATCAACGAGTTCAGCCAGATTCTGTCTATCATGTTGTCAGATACGTTTCTGGTCAATGAAATCGCCTTTGATTTGATGTTGCGCTTACTTCAATATAGCTCTATCGCTGCTACGTGCTTTATAGTACTCAGCGCCGTGTCATCGTCCTTCCATTCCTCACATACCTAGCAGAAGTTGGTACGACTACATATTCCGCATGTGATGTCCTATCAGTTATGCTAAGAGGCATGTTTTCTAGGCTTCGGGATATGGGCCATGGTAGCTTTCAAAGGTACCGACATTGAAGAGATTGACCCTTGGGCTAACCGCCCATTGCAACGTCTGTCGCTCGCTGAAACGATCTTCGGCTTCGATGGGTTTGCGACAAATTTATTGTGCACTAGTGAATCATATACAATTCCTCCTTGACTCTTCCCTAATACTTATGCAAGGTCTCATTGTGTTCCGCTTATGGCGCTCCCACCGCGAGTTAGCTCATTTCGATGTACAGACTTCGACGCGTTCATCCAGCACCCTGTTCCGTATTGGTTTTGTGATTCTCAATTCCGGTACGTGTAAAATAGTCTCCACGATGATCGCGGGACCAAAGTTGCCTGTACAGCTGCAATTTATATTGTTTGGATGATAACCGTGTTTGCGACTTCAATAGCCTCATCGTTGGTGTACCAAATCATTACTCCCAGTGTGTGTACGATTTGCTTGGAATCTCAGCTGTGATAGCCACTGACCTTCATGCAAAGTTCTCCTGCATT
The DNA here is from genome assembly GCA_027886305.1 of Lentinula aff. lateritia. Classification (NCBI taxonomy): domain Eukaryota; kingdom Fungi; phylum Basidiomycota; class Agaricomycetes; order Agaricales; family Omphalotaceae; genus Lentinula; species Lentinula aff. lateritia. Next base: position 15,605 of record MU795253.1, on the reverse strand, counting down.
ACCGTATGTCGAGCATCTATATCAACTGCTGTATTCCCTGACCTTTGAATCTCGACTTAACAAGGCTTTGATTGTGGGAAAACGCTCTTCGGATGTTTACCATCATGTATACTGATTTTCATCCCAGTTCTCCTCAATAATTGTCAGAGCTCCTTCTTCAACTCCAACATCTGTCACAGAAATGACGACTATCAACTTCTCACAACCTCCCGTGCGATCTACTGCATCGCTCTCAGCGTCCGAGAGTAACGCAAGGAAACAAGGCATCACACAGCGTAGTAGGGACGAGTCGGACTCGACATTGAGTGCGTACGAGGTAAGGGACGTAAGTGAAGACTAATCCTTTGCTTCAAATGCATGGCCGTAAATTATGTTAACTTGTAACCTGTTAAAACCTCAAATTGATAGCAAATCTCACCATCACGTGCAAATGGCGTGACAGGCCCCCCTGCCACGCGGTAGACACTGAGCGTGTATCGAAAGATTTGAAGTATGAAGCTAAAAAGAAATGGGGCAAAAGCGATTCATCTAAGTATTCATGTACAGGTAGAAACGATGTCTTAATTCTCAGGCTTCTTCGAGTCCTTTTTCTCTTTTCGGTCTACATTTTGGACTTTTTTCCACTTCCAACCCCCCTGGAACCCGACCCAGGTATACCTTTCGCAGTGAGGACCACGGAAAAATAAAATCACCAGCTGGAACACTGCACAGGCCAGACCGAGTACTGCCGAGGCGCGCCATCCATGCTCTAAATACACTCTAGTTGCGGCGGCAGTTCCAATGAACTGACCCGTGAAGTTCTGGAGAATGAGCTCGGTCGCAGCACACAATCATTGAAAGCGCAAGACATACTGATAGAATGAGTACAGCATTCAATCGACCTCGAGCGGACTCGGATATACTGTTGAATGATAATAAGGATCCTGTTAGTAACACACAAAAAATCCTCTCTCACCTAAAGACAGCTGTTGATAAAGATACCTGTTGCATGGCATCGCAAAGATCCAGGCCGATACAAACAATGACAATAGCAGAGATGTTTACTCCAGCTGCGGCAGTTTGGATGGCCCAGAAAATGGCCATGGCAAATGTCGGAATCAAGATCGCATACCAGGTAACAAGCCTATCTATCCCTCGGCCTAGGATAGGACCCATGGAAACACCAGACATGCCTATCAGTCCGAACAAACCAATGACCAGCCTGAAGTCACGGTCAGGTAAGTCAGTAGGTGTTCATGTACAGTAAGAAGATACCTACGTTGAGTAGTGATATGGCGATCCTCCTAGTATGAAGGTGAGGGTGACCCAGAAATTCATGTAGCATGCATTCGACCCCATGGTAATCAGTGAAGCCTGTATCAAAATCGGCTCTGTTGTCGCTAGCTTTGCCATAGATTTCAATATATGCAAGTAGGTCAACCCCTTATTCTTGGCTGGGTACTCCGGAACAACAAAATACAGTATGACGAGTACAGCAGCAAGCAGTCCGACATCAATATAGTAAATGATGCGCCATGTCGAAAACTCCGCAACAATGCCAGCTAGTACGCGAGCAACGAGGATACCGAAGAGCAGACCTGCGAAGATGATTGAGATGGCAAAAGCGCGACGATCTTCAGGTGCCAGGTCAGCTGCCAATGGAGTGAGGATCTGTGGTGCCACGGATGTCATGCCCACTACAAACGATAGTCCTTCGAATACATGAGCAGATTTCGTGACCGCTAGCCCGAGGGTGAAGCAAATATCAGCTAACACTACTCCAAGAAGCAGTGGCCTACGGGGAAGAAGATCACCCAGAGGAGAAGCGAGTGCAACACCTACAGCATAACTGTTATGCGATTAGCATAGTCATTAAGACATCATCATGAAAGAAACATGCCCCGCTTGTAGGAGCGTCGGCACTCTGGGAGTTCAAAGTATCAGCAAATACAGGATGGAGTAATCCGAGGAGGGGTAGAGATAATTCACACCTGGATATTTCCTCATATGAAACATTGAAATACAGAGAAAGTTGGACTTGAAACGAGGAATTGATGAACCTTGACCAACACGTAAGGGTGGTGTACACTCACTCAGTAATGGTTGACCTTTGAAAGAAGCATCCTTCTAAGAATACGAATACTTGATCGCTACGTATGGCAGCGAGCACGCACTATAATAAAGATTGGCTACAACTAAGAAATGAGAATTAATAAATTGTTTGGAATTATGAACACAATTGCATACCGAAAGTTGTACAAATCCCAAAAGCTGCATTTCGTGTTATACTGAAGCGTAAAAGTGCGTCTCGATCTTGAGTATATCGGAGATGTTTTGGAACTGGCAAGAACCCAAAATCAATACTACGAGTGCCGTGCTCATATCTGCTTTCCATTGAGATACAGCCAAAGAATTGCGCGTGCTGGCTGAAAAGGAAATGGTGACACAAACGTGATAGGCTGTTTCCTCTTTTCTACTTGAAAGTTGAAACCCAGTGTGAATCCCAATTATAAGTGCACTTCTCGGAATCAAACCCTATTGGACAGTGTCGAGTACGCCAGCATTCTCGGATCAACAAAGTGAAGAGCCTGAGTGAAAAAAAAAGACACAGTCGAAACGTTTACCGGGTTTTCAATCACCAATCTGATCTGATTGGAGTTAAGTGGATGGTCGAATATGATTCACTGTGATGGTTCTGACCTATTAAAGAGTGCTAGATATGGCTCTCAATGCTAATTTTATAAGCATCAAAGTATGATTCCACCTTATCCTTGAAAAAAGAGTGCCGCATTTCTGAGCCAGCTTTCATTCGGCAACAGCTTTCGACGATAATAAACCTGTTTTCCTCTATGCTCTTATTTTGACTGATTGGTATACCCCGTGCACCAACTTGATGTCAAGACCAACCTCAGGCTTTAGCCTCGAGAGGTTGATTCAGATAGTCCTTACTTCCAGAACAAGGTGCATTCAGACATGAAACTTCAAGAGACTCCAAAATAGTCATTGAAATTTATCGGCGAAGAAGGCTGGAAAGAGACGGGCTTTTGTTGTTGTCTGAGATCAAATTGAATCTGTGCACAAGCGAGAGACCCATTGCTTCAATGACTGGCTGTAATGGGTCCCAGTCAGAGTGGTGTATTGAGAGGTAGCTGATGGGATATACTTATACCCCAAATCGGCGACATTGTGCACATTTGTTATCGAAAGAATACCACGCAAACGCATATGCAATCTACTTTTAACCTGGAACTGATGTGAAGATGTCCGGAATTGCAAGAGGTTTGTCGACAAAGGAAGAAATCGAACACATGGCGAATGTACAATCAGGCCACAGATGCGTATACAGATAGAGGGCAGCATGGCGCTCGTCATTTTTATCGTGTAATATGCGGAAACCCAGACTAATGAAGGTTTTAACGGTACGGAAACTTGGAATGAAGACGTAAAGAAACCTGAGGCCGGGGTACTAATCTGTGATATCTGATTGTGCAGGAAACGTCCGTGGGTTCAAGAGATGAGGGGCGAAGAGAATTGACTTTGGACACTAGACTGAATACCGATGCGAACACTACGTCGTCTTTGATCATTAATCCATCAGATTGGCAGATTTGTTGAAACGATGAAGGTAGTTGAAGGTGTGGAGAGGAAGGTTCTTACCGTTCATGTCAGGTTCACAAGAGGAAGAGGTCTGAAGGGGTTCTGTTTCTGTTCTGAATCTTACATAGACTGGAACTGATGCCTGTCTCCGACTCCCATCCATCTTATTCTGATGCAGGCGGCTCCGATTGACCAAATTCATGCATAGTTTGAACCCGATTGCATCAGTTTATTCCGAGAAGAAATACATTTAAATACTATCATATCATTGACTAACTTTTCCTTGTGCCTTTCTCGATATTCCACATTTACATGATCTATGCCTCCTTTATGCAACAACGTCTTCTCTGGAAAGGATGCGCTTTTGAAGTACTACGATCCAGACTCAAATCCAGTGAGTCGAATGTTTCTTCAAAGGGGATCTGTGATATAGAGTCATTTTGCGTTCATCGTGTAGTTACTTCCGGTACGCTACGTGACTCTCTGAAACCGGGTACTATCTGAAATGCACCCTAGCTGGTCGAGATTGCAATTCATCCGTTTGAAGAAGATGGTGTCCACATCTACGCCAAGATGTTGACTTTCCTTCCTGCTGCCAATGTGAAATCACTGCCGGGTGAGTGCCTGTATACTGTTTGGTTCACAACAATTAACATTCGAAGTTTCCTAGCATTGAATATGCTTCAGAAAGCAAAAGAAGAAGGGAGGGTCGATGCATCCACCAACATCGTTGAATACTCGTCCGGCAGCACAATCATGTCACTAGCAATTCTCAGTAAAGTAATGGGACTCAACGGTGCCATTGCGTATGTGTCCAATAAAACAACCAAGAACAAACTCAATCTTTTAAGATTTTTTGTAGGTGAAATCTTTCTGTCGAAAACATAAACACTGATATGATACAGGGTTTGGAAACGTTAGTATTTTCTTGATTCTTTAAATAATCACTCACTTGATTGCTCTTTGCGTGCAGTAAACTCTTTGCCGGACCTGGACAGCCATCACCACTTGATTCTAATGGCGGAATTTTCAGAGCTGCTGTCGACGGTCAAACTAACCATAATTTCAATCCAAGTCAATATTTGAATTCCAATGTGTTTTCATTGCCGTGAATCTTCGAAACTGAACTTACCATGTTGCCACTGCAGAACTATCTCGCCCACCAACGTTGGACAGGTCCTCAAATCGCTAAGCAGTTGCCTAATATCTCTGCATTTGCGGCTGGAATGGGGACCACCGGTATGTTTATCAGTACAGAGATGCTGACTTCATCACATTGAATCATTGTTGAGGTACAATGACTGGAACCGGATTATATCTCAAACAATTCAATCCTAAGATTGTGAACGTTGGGTTGGTCATTCATTAAGTCTGCATGTCGATACTCACACGCGATATCGCAGCGTCTGCACTGCACCCGGAGATCTTGTGCACGGGCCTCGAAATCTATCCCTTGTTGGTGACATACCGTTTCCGTGGCAAGACACGGTCGATGTGTTGGAAGAAGCCTCCACTTTTGAGTCATTTGCAGCTAGTCTGCAACTCTGCAGAAACGGTCTTCTGTGTGGCCCAAGTTCTGGCCTTGCAAAAGTAGGACTATTTAAGTTCTTGGGAAAGGCTAAGCTCGAAGGTAAACTTGACCATTTGAGAGCTAGTGATGGCTCAATCAACTGTAAGTGTTTTGCTAGAAGGTCAAGTGCATGCATATATTAATAAATCGAGTACTTAACAGGTGTCTTCACATGCTGTGATCTTCCATATCAGTATGTTGATGAATATTTTGAGATCCTTGGAGAGAACTACTTCCCCCCAGTTCAGGAGGAAGCACTACTTGATGTCGACTGTTACCCATATCAACCCGAATGGGAGCTGTCAGTAGAAGTCATCTTATCCAAGATTTTGATCTACATATCGAGTGTGAAGTCGTTAGGAGTTGAGACGAAGAAACATCGCATTGGGCCAATGTCCTCCACAGAGCCTCGCACCGGAAAAGATGTGGTTATCTTGGACATTCGGAATGAGGTGGACTTCAACAAGCGTCATTTTCCTGCAGCTATATGTCTTGACATAGGAAACAATGCCGAGTCTCCGAATCCGTTCCTCGATACTCCTACCATGGTCAAGCAATGGCATAGCCTTGATCAGCGTTTATCCCGTGATAATGGAATGTTCGGCGAGGAACTTGTTGGGAAAACAGTGGTAGTGTTCTGCTACGACGGAAATACTTCACGCATAGCAACTAGCATCCTCCAATATCGCGGCGTTGAAGCATATTCCTGTGCAGGAGGGATCGGTGTCTGTTGGGAGCTACTAAATCTTGTTGACGGACGGGAACATGAAGACTAACTCCTGTCTCTGGATTATCCCTCTTTTCATCCTTCATACAGGCGATGCAAATGTAAATGTACAGGTTTTGGTGTTTGGCCTAGAGCCTGGACCGGCTGTGCCTATAATTGAAGATGCAGTAGTGTAGTAGTGGGAAATGTATTTCATTGTTTGGCTCGCTGCTATCCCAAATACCAGTCGTGTCACTGCGATAAGCATCAATAGGCGGAAGTAGGGGGTAAGTTTCACTGTGGAGGGCTTTCAGTTCTTTGCCCTTACGTATTAAAGATAAGAATTTCATAGGGTGGATATCAGGTGAGGGAACATTAAATAACACACGTCCGCTCGACGGGCACAGAACATTTGCAGTACCATATGCAGTGACATGTGCAGTAGTCCTGCAGTGACATATGCAGAGACATGCAGTAGCACACAGTAGCACTGCAGTTACTCAAATATATATGTAAATAGATGATCCTCCGCTGTACAAAATATATCCCATTCTATAAATGCTTTGTATGACAACAACAGGCAGTATAATGGCCCATGGGGGCTGAATGGATATTTGATTGAAATTGGATAGTGATCTCATTATTCTGTCAAGTCCACTGCCAGGCTTCTTGGCATTAATTCTCAATGCAGGCTTTCTGTATCTTGTATCATTAGAATTTCAGCCTTGTAAGTAATATCCCCTTGTACTATATGATACCAGCTGGTGTTCACAAAGCTGGTATAATTTTGAATTCCACCATCAATAATTTTGGTGGATATTTCAAAAGCAGTGGATAAATGATAACAATTTGGCCAAGGAGAACTCCAAAAAGTAAAAAATGTATAACAATACACATACTGTCCTCTAGAATTTTCCACTCAAACTATTCCTTATATCAAGTATCTCCTACAGTTTAAGTTGTTTTTGTAAGTCCTTGACCAGTATTTATACATGGCTCTGTATCTCTTGGTTAGGTTCTTCAACCTGAACCTGGCAATACCATGAGGTTGAAAGAATATTTCCATCATGAATTTCATATGATGTTCCAGAACTATTGGCCAAAATTGGCAATGCAACTTCCTCCCCTTCATAATCTTAACTATCAACAAATGACCCAGAATAAACTCCACATTTCAGTGCCAATAGTTCTTAATTTGTGAGAATTATAGGAGGGATGGTAGCTTCACAATATTGGTGGCTCAATGATTTCCCAAAAGCCATATTCAAAATACTTGTAGTGTATAGAGACACTTATAGCCTTGTGATTGAATGCAGGATTAAGTCCCCAATGATTTCAATGCAAAGGTACAGAGCCCTTTTGCCCACAGTGAGATTGCAAGTGAGTGCAGGAACAATGCAGGTGAATGCAGTAACAGTGCAGGTAAGGTGCAGGCCGATGCAGTCACAGTGCAGGTAAGGTGCAGATGTGTGCAGTTACAGTGCAGGTGAGGCACAGGTGTGTGCAGTAACAGTGCAGTTGCATACAGTCACAATCCAGGTGTGTGCAGTTACAGTGCAAGTACATGCAGTAACAGTCCGGGTGAATGCATTCAAAAGGTAGGAGCATGCAGATGCATCTGTACATCCTAGATTTTTTTGTAAGAGACTGACTGCACTTCCCAGCACTGAAGTGGTTTCTGGAAATTGCTTTTGGCTGGACAGTGCTGTCCAGCTAGTACCCTTTGTTAACATTTGATAACTCACATACCATCCATGGAACATCGTTCTCATATTACAAACCACTATCCCACTACCGTGTTATCAATCTCACCATCATGTACTATTACTATAGGACTACCAGTAGGATACATCATATTGTACTTCCTCTCTCTCACTCTATTTAGCTGTAACATGATATCATCTACTTTGGACTTGTATATAAACCTGTAGTATTCACCTTGTTGAATAAGCAGTCTTCTCTACTCCTTCATCATCTGATCTGTGTGATCAGCTACTGTCATGCCTTGACCTGCCTACCCTACCCCTACAATCTCGAAGAACCCCCCTCATAGTCTTGACTCATCACGGGACTACCTCATTCATCGCGGGACCTCCCAGCTACCTCCCCCATAAGCTCCCCCGCCTCAGTCCAGTCTCGACAATGCACCCAGGATTCCCCTTAACCCCATCCATAGAACCCGTCTGCCGCAACAGCCCCCATTAGTCCCTAATCTCGATCATTTACCTCATGTTCTCCAGATTCCCCGATGTTCCCTTGTTCACTTCCCGCACCTATTTAAGTAGTCTTGCAACGTCCTGAAGCCGGCACTTGGTATATTTTGAACACACACCCTTTTGCATAGGTCCAGTCCCTGTCTCTTTGTACCTGCTAACTATACGGATTTCTCTTACTCTCAGTTTCTCTATCTCTGTCTCTCTTCTCTTGTCTTTGTCTCTACGATCATCTCTACGATCCAATATACGCTTTTACTTCACGTCTAAGCAATCTGAGTGAGTCCCCGAGCTCCCTCGAACAATACTAAAGCTCCCCAACGCCTACCGCCTTGGTGAGCCAACCTTCCCAAAACCTCCTCGAGCTCCCCAACTGCTCCACAAGCTCTGGGACCTCGATCTAGGTAACGTCGAAGCTACCCCTTATGTCGAACTACATATTGCCTCTCCGTTACTACCTCCACCACTCGAGGACGTCTGCCGCTAACCCCCACTTCCCGGGACCTTCTTCCTGGGCTCTGTCAAGCCCATGCCTCGGTGCCCCATTCCGCCGCTCGGTATTCCGAGATCCACCGTTTATTGTAATCTTCTCCTTATTGTTCTTTCTCGCTACACATACCCTTTCATTCTAGTCTCTCCTTATTGTCTTTTACTTTACCCTGCAGGTACTATACGTATAGCCCCTAGTAGTTAGTCTGGCGCTCTGCACCGATGCGCCGATCCGTAGATATAAATACTGCCTGTATGCTACTGTAGTTCCTCAGTTTAATTATCAACTTAGATCACCCTTCAACTGCGTTGATCCTCTCTTGTCTATAAGTCTTCTGGCTTGTCGCCTTGAAGTACTTCTCACTCTGACCTTAGGACTTATAAGTTCTTTGGTTTGCTCCCCGTCGTCGGCGATACCGCCGCCCCGGCTTGGCTGCTCCTAGTTCCTCCCTTCTCTATTCTCGATCTCCGGGGACTAACAGCGTAACGGCGGTGTTGTTAATAACTTCACTACTGTCCCATTCGACCTTCCGCCCTTAGACACCTTGTGGCCTTGGCATGGTTACTCGGTGTACATGATCTTAACAGGCTCACACCTTATCGGGAGCTCACATATCCGAGACCTCCATCAACTACGATCTACAACGATCCTACGTTGACATTCCTAACTAGTACAACTCATACTACTTAGCGCTTCTATGTCTAACGGTCTCCGTTACTTCTACCTCCCCTTGTTATGTCCTAGGGACCTCCCTGGACCTTCTAGGAGCCCCTTTATGGGTCACATCTCTCAATCCAGCCACTACTAGGTCATTCCTGTCCTCGGTTGCGGTTCCGGTAGCTCCCTTCAAGCTCCAGCCTGCTCTTAGCACACTACAACATAATCCCATTATACCAAAACCTACCCTAAGACCAATTCCGACCCAGGTCTTACAGCTACAGTGCTGTGTGCATTGTATCTCCTACTGCCATTGCTGTAGAGTATATCGTCATTATACTCTAACACCCTTGCTGTCATGATCACACAGGTTTTGCAGATAATATGAATGGGTGTATACGATGATAGACACAAGTAAATATTACCTGTGACTGCTGATTCTTATATGCATTTTTGAACCCCAAGTGCATATGACATACATAACTTAGCATAGAGGATTTACATACATCTGTAAACCAAGAAATATATCAACCTCAATGTGCATAAATGTATCCTGAAATAGTTGAACATGTGGCAAATATGAACCCGAAATAGCATTACATAATTAGATGAAATACATATAAATGCCGTAAGTGCGATGCAGGTGCATGCAGGTACACTGCAGTGGAATGCAAATACCATGCAGTGACTGTCACTGCAGGTGGTACTGCAAATGCTAGTGGCCCCCGCTCGACGGAATCGTAATAATGCAGCATAAGCAGCATAACTGATATATCACATGACCGTGGATAAGCTATATCAGGCATATCGCGGGTCACAAGTTGCATTGAATTTTGATTTCCGTGGAAATTTTTAGTGCTGGGTATTGAACCAGGTGGTATAATACAGGATGGTATAATACATGTATTATACCATATTATACCTTTGCTACCATGAGGCCTAGAAATCTGGTGTATTATATGTATCAAAACCCTCAAGCTTTACTGTGAGTTACTACAATATGTTCATTTTCCTTGTGCATCATAGTACTTCTGTAGTAGATAGATTATTTACCTATTGATCTTGTTGTCACTTATAGAGGTGCAAGGCCAAAGCGATCCCATGATATCTGTATCTGATTTGCCTGCCTAAGATTTTTGCTTTTTTTGTTGCGTTGCATCGATCTGCCTCATCACCTGCAATGCTTACAGATGAAGATTATCAGATGCTCCTAGAGGCTTCTGTCTCCTTCTTGGAGAGGAAAGACTTTGGAATAGTAGAGCTTGAGGAAGTTATGGATCAAGTATTTGGCCAAAATAGAGGAGGGAAGGATGCAAAAGCCTGGTCCATGCACTGGACTCAGCTATCACTGTATGAAGAGCAAGTTCATGAAGGTAGAAGTATTGGGCCACCACCAAAGGTAGAGATATATGCATGAACTCTTGAAGCTTGAATTATTGAACCTTTGTTAGATTCCATCGCACTCAAGAGACGACTCAGATTTAGACAGACCCTGCCAACCTCAGCTCCAGAACAAATCAGAATCAGAAGAACCAGGCCAAACTCAGCTCAGCAATGCATTGCTTCAGAACACTGTAGCTGATTGTACATGTGAACGACAGGAGCGATTGTCAAATGGCAACATTTCACCTCGAATTCACAAAACTGGGAAACGACCTTGCGACATTTGTGTCAGCATAGCGATAGAGAGGATAATTACAGGAAAGAATGGGAAGTCTACTAAAATCTATTATTGCCTTGGTTGTGATGCAGATCACAGCAATAATGCATGTACTCGAGCATTTCCTCATGCTATTCAATGTGAGGTCAGATCTTATGTCTTGAATATGTCCTATACTTACTTTCTGCACAGTCATTGGAATGGAACTGGCCCAGTGAGTTTAAGAGAGTCCAAGCTGAGATAGCCAAACAATCAGGGGAGAAAACCTCAACAGGTAAATCCACTGCTCCATCAGTCCGAGGTAAGAAGCGCAAGATTGAAGATGAAAGTCATAAGCGGGAGCCAATTCTTACATCTGTATCACCATTGGATTCTACATCTACCCAGACTGGGTCAGATACTGCAGCTCAGCCAGCTCTTGAAGCCTCATGGGGTGAGGTTACAAAGCTTACAGCTGCTCGCCAGGCTCGGATTGATTACTTTTTACTTCACTTCATTATATGTTGCGCAATTGCATTTTCAATAATGGACAATGGGTTTTTCCGGGACTTCATTCATGCTCTGTGAGTGACTCATTCCAGTAACTTTCTATATCTGATGTTTCTCCAGGTGTCCGGCATACTCGCTTCCTGATCGGTCCAGTTTATTCACTGCCCATATTGCTGCTGAAGCAGCAAATGTGGCAAACCAAGTTCTTGTCTTCCTGGCAACATTCATCTACCTCACAATCTCATTCAATGGTTGGTCAAGCAAATGCGGTGATGAAATCTATACTGTTCACATCACTACACCTATGAGATGCTCATTTCTGGTGGATGGTTTGATTTTAACTGGGGAGTCTACTGATGCCAAAAGCTTATTTACACAGATTGGAGAAGTAAGTAATTGTTGATGTTCAATTGCTTGCACTTATATCAGTGTTAGATCATTATTCGCTATGTTGTTTACCATTTTTCCATGATTGTTTCCGACACAACTGGAAATGTCAAGAAATGTTGCCGACTTATCTGTACAAAGTGGCCATGGATTCTCAACTGTCCTGATCCCTGTCACCAACTCAACCTCATGATGAAGGATGTTATGGTTGGATCAAAAAATATCCAAAAATTCTTGCATTTACAGAAGTAAGACCAGCTCTACTTCATTTTTATCCATTTCATAAACTTATTATAGTCTCTGCTAGCCTATGCGTATTGTCTCTGCTATCACCACATACTTCTCACATAGCAATTATGGCAAATATCAGCTCAGGGATGAGCTCAAGAATAAACCCAGCCGACACGGAATTCAGGTTGGCAGTGCAACAAGATTTTCAACTTTTGCTACCCACGTCCAGAGTATCATACGCTGTTCAGATGCAATGGAAAGATATGTTTCAAAGGACCGTATTAAATTTGATACACCTGTGGTAAGTACTCCTTGATAAATCATAGTTTATGCCAGATATTCATATCTTTCAGACTAAAGAGTTATGAAAGTACATCATTCATGGCTCTGATTGTTTCTGTCAAGACCATGCTCGGCGCCTACTGCCGGTGTTGGCTTTCCGAAGATCTGGACTTATTGTAATCTTTATTTTATTGTTCTTTCTTGCTACACATTCCCTTTTGCCTTAGTCTAGTTTTATTGTCTTATTCCTTACCCTGATGGTACTAAACATACAGCCTCTATTAGTTAGTCTGGCACTTTGCTCCGAGTCGCCGAGTAGTTGATATAAATACTCCTGTACTGTACTTTAGTTCCTCAGTTTAATTATCAACTTAGACCAACTTAGATTGTCCTCTCTCATCTTTAAGTCTTCAGGCTTGTCGCCTTGAAGTCTTCCTTACTCTGACCTTAGAACTTATAAGTTCTTTGGTTCGCTCCCCGTCGTCGGCGTTACCACTGCTCCGACTTGGCTGCTACTAGCTCTCTCCTTCTCTATCCTCGATCTCTGGGAACTAACGGCGTAACGGCGGTGTTGTTAATAACTTCACCACTGTCCCCTCATAGCTTCCGCCCTTAGTTACCGATCAGCTCTTGGCACGGCTTACTGGTATACATGATCTTAACAGTTTCAAATTTCAACTTCAGCTTCACAATGCGAATTTGCTACTACAACCTATTGCACGTGGCCTACTGACTCTCGAAGGACAGAACACAATGTGCTCTGATGTCTTCTTTGTCTTCATTGGCATTGTGATTGGTTTCACCCACATGTTTCAAGATCCAAGTAAGTCATGAACAATTCTATTGCTTTGTATATGACCAAATCATGTACTGCAGCTAATGATGTTTATTGTCATCGTGCTGAGACTTGTGCTGTTTTTGACCGCTGTTTCGATATATTCCTTGATGACTGTACAAAAGATATGTTTATCCTTGCTTATCTGCTTGACCCCAGTGCATATTTTTACCTATGGAGAACAAGCATAAACTAACTTTTTAAAGTGTACTACCCGGATGGAGCTCTATGCCTTGAACTCCCTCCCTGATCTGAATTCAGGCAGAGCTCCTGTACACCTCTAGTCCAGTGCTTAATTGGATCGGCTCTTCAAATGCTTCAAAATGAACAAAAAAGAGAGTGATTAGGCACCGAGGAAGATGGGTGCACAATGGTAAAAGAGTTCACTGGTGAGAAATTCCGGATTCTATGACAACTGTTTCTGATTCATTCTTTTGCAGTATATCTGTATTGTGAATCCCCCTTTGATATCCCTGTGAAGGATGCAAGCAAGCGGCTTAAATGGTGGAATCACAGATCAAAAGACAGTGGTGCTTGTCAGGTTTTGATGCGGGTTTCTTTCTAACTTATTGCATCCTTGCTTATATGTATTCTACTGCTTCAGAAACTGAGTATCAAGCTTTTTAGTGTGTCACCATCCGAAATGTGCAATGAGCAAGGCACCTCCAAGCTGTCAGGCCTTGATACTGCAAAGCGTAATGGCTTGACTGGTCAGAACTTAATTTGAATGGCTCAGCTTCAACAGTATTGGCAGTATGGATTTTCGGATCCAAAATATACACACACAGCCAGACTTGACCTGGACCAGCCTTCCACTTCCAGCACTATCCAGCTCCCAGCTCCGACTTTGAATGATCTTCTCAACCTGGCCGGTCCAGAAATAGACGAGGAAAACCTTAGACGAGGAAAACCTTAGCCTCAACATATCTGATCCATATGGGGCTACAGCACTTGAAGATGGGAAGAACAAAGATGACGAAGAGATGGATGATACAGGTGTCATTCCTATCATTACTCGAGCCAGCATTGACTGCCTCAAAATCGAGTTGCTTATCAATTTGTCCTGTGGCAAACTGCTTGAGCACTACGATCCACCATTGCAAATGAAGAATGTTCCAAAGGAGAAGCCATTGAACACTCAACCACAACAAGCATCAAAAAAATGGAGTGCGAAGGACTCCGAGTGGTCTCTTGACAGTGTTTGGTAGATATGTAGTTGTTTAATACCTATAATTCCTATGATAATACATGTATTATACGGTATTATACCTAGAAAAAAAATCACTTGCAGCGCATACGTAATACTGGTATGATACATATAATACAAGCAATACTTATCATACCACAAGCTCAATTCTTGATACCGTATTATACCAGACAGAATCTTATGATACCCAGAACTAGAAATTTTTCTCTGTAACTTGAAGCACCTTTAAACTCTTGGGCGTTTAAAGCCTGTGAGGCAGAACTTGCGACTCAACTTAACAATTGCAAAATTGGAGTTATACAATTGTGGAAAACAAGCTCCGCGTAAGACTTTGCACAAAACTTAGGGTACTTAGGTGATGGTTATTCCAGGATTGGGTAAGCAGAGTATTCCAGCTCCAGACTAGTGACCGTCAGATAAAAATACTGATCTTTCCTTTGCCTCCCAGAGTCACATCAGCATTCAACACTTGGATGCTGTTCTCCAATATTTTTAAACAGTTGCCAATGAGCATATTGTCACAAAGCATCAGAGACGGAGTGACTAAGCGGAGCAATGGGGTAAGCAATGGGGCGGAGCAACTGAGCAGAGCATGGACAGACTGGTCCCAAGATAATAACAGAGTTGTATTAAGTATTGTAGACATAAATACTAGTAAGTAGGCACATACCTGGTCCCAAGATAATGACAGAGAGGTCAAGATAAGGGACCAGGTAGTGGGGAGCTGGCTTTATATACACAATCTGATCTGCAAGAAATAACAATGTAATACTGTACAGTTCAAGAGTAAAGAAGGTGGCAGAAGCCAGTAGAAGGAGAAGGGTAACAGATGGATCAGTAATTGATGAGGGTTTGACAGTGGTGGGATGTGACAGTGATGGAGCGATGTATTGTACAAATAAGGGCATAGAGACAGTGAGAAAAGGAAAATGATAGGGGCTACGTACTTCATGACACATATGATATTGAATGAGCTGGGCTTTACCGTGCTATGCCAGTATTATGTGCATACACTCGCAAAAAATTGTATAGTCAACCTGTACAAACCTAAAAACATTCCCTGTGGATGTGGCACTGGTCTTGAATTAATCATGGAGATCACCTGTCATGAAGTACGTAGCCCCTATCATTTCCTTTTCTCACCGTCTCTACGCCCTTATTTGTACGATACATCACTCCATCACTTTCACGTCCCACCATTGTCAATCCCTCATCGATTACTGATCCACCTGACCTCCTTCATCGATTACCGATCCATCAGTTACCCTTCTCCTTCTACCGGCTTCCACCACCTTCTTTATT
>MU795252.1:0-36680 GCA_027886305.1 Lentinula aff. lateritia | reverse complement strand
GTTTGCGGGTGAACCGCTGGATCAGATGATGCACTGGGATATTGTTTTGAAGGCATTAGAATCGCTAATTATCGGTAAGCTTGATTATCCTCTTCGGGAAGTAATCTCAAATTTAAGTCCTAGCTCTTTCGTATATGCATTCTGCTGGCTTTGTTCATCGCGACATCAGCGCTGCGAATGTGTTGGTAAAAGATGGGAACGCCAAGCTTAATGACTTGGAATACTCGAAGCGTGTTCAGCCAGCAATCGAACCTCGCTCTGGAGGAGCATCAGATGTCAAAACGGTGGGTCTACTGGATAATCCTTGTGGATCTGACTAATTCGACTCGCTAGGGCACATTGTTCTTCATGCCGGTCGAAGTGATAGAAGGCGAATACCTGTTTGAACCTACAGATTATGTGCGGAAGTCCAAGTCTGCGCCATCGTTTCCATTTCGGTATCACTACATACATGATCTTGAATCGGTGTTGTGGGTTTTCGTCTACCTTCTTATGACAAGATGGCCAATTCCAGGACCTTCTCCAAGCGAAGAACAACAGAAAGCACGGGATGAGAGTTTCTCTAAAATTTTTATTTTTGGAAGGCGCGAAGAGATTCTTAACGGCAAGAAGAGATTCATTGGTCTCGTTTCACAAAGCATGCCAGAGCTTTTCGATTCCGCTTGGGACTGTGCTCTGGAGTTTGCTGCAGTCGTAAAGGAAAAGTATTGTGCGCTACAGGAGTCACTACCAATCGATTTCAACAATGCTTTTCATCCTTCCCTGTACTCAGAGTGGCGGCGGGCATTCATTCGTTGTGCGACAGAGGGCTGGGCAGGGGTAGTCACTCATAGCGGTCGCGCCAAACGACCAGCTGAAGACGATTCGGAAAAGGAGACCAAGAAGTCAAAAGTTACTTAGCGTTGAAGATTCAATGTCTTTGGTACTATCTTCCTACTCCACCTCTAGTACCCCCAATTTCCCTTATCCTCCTCCTCCGCGGGAATCCCAACAAAGTTCCTCCAACCTGTACGAGCTTGTGCTTCCCCGACCCGACTCAAACGACCTTTCTTCTCCTTCAACTTCTTCAGCTTCTCCATCTACTACTGTCGTCGACGATTACGTCTCACTTCCTCCGGGTGGCATGCAGGGTCCGAAATGGGAAAGTGCATCGTTGTACGGGTCCATCTCAATTGTACACTCATCCATGGTATAGACTACTACAGTACATCAAGGGTACTATTTCATCAACTCGGAGGTCACCACCGGTGTATCACTGCGAATCTTCGTCAGTGCTCCGGATGCGACGATCGAATTAAAGGGAATCTGCTGCCCGTACCAGCTTTGAAGATTTGCCGTTGCCTCCGTCCTGGCCTGGCCTGGTTCGAGGAGCCGTTTGTCTTTTCTTTGCCAGCATTTCCATTAGCAGTACCTTTCTTCTTCCCTTTCTCGACATTTCCCAAGCCTGCTTGACCTTCAGGAGGCTTTTTTCGCCAGAGCCGGTGGAGTGGTCAAGCCGTGATCTCGCAGACAACGATAGACCAATGTGTCGTGGTATCGTGTTGACCGGACTGCTGCGTGCTGAACTAACTAAAGCTTTAACTAAACATCACCACACTCCGGCCCCGAGCGCCTCCCGCTGCCGGGAACCCCTACTACACCGGAATCGTTCTTTGTCGCCTGGCGTGGATTTCCGGGTCGAGCAACATTGGTAGAAGTCCGCTGTATTGCAGTTGGGTGGATGTCATCATGTCCTGCAGAGATTTCCCGGAGGAGCGTTTGGACCTGGGGTAGAGGATGATTGGAAGATATCGTAGTACCTGACCGTAAAAACATAATTTCTCCAGAGGAGAATGGTTTCCACGGACATGATGTTTAGATAAGTCATCTGGGCGGCATACGCAGAGACATGGAGTGTCGGGAACGGCAGTAGAAGTAATCTTCGATGACCCTAGAAATTCAGGATAGTTTTGTTTGAACAACGGTTAATTAACCCAGTGCTGTTCGGAGCTGTGTTAGGAAAGTTGCAAAGTTCGCAGCGTCGGAAGGCGAGTAGATATTTCCTGCTCCTACTTCATTCGGGTATTCATGAAGGTCGAGGACAAACGCAACGATTCATGAGAAGCGGGCAGGGGGCATCAAACTCAGCAACATGACTGGATGTCAATCACTGGATTAAACCTTCACCGAGGAATAAGTACATATCTCACATGTCAATATAGCATGTAGCGTTTGAGAGAAGAACAACAGAGAATTACAGAAAAAGAAACACAGAAACAGAAGCAAAGGAAATGTGAAATTCACATACATATACTACATATATATGTAGTCCAGTCCCAATTCCAAAGAAACAACAACCCCTCGCCCTCCTACAAACCCCAAATACATCATATACAATGCAGCATGTACAAAGTGGCGAGTGGCAGCAGTGGCACTGCCTTGAATAGCAGAGAGAAAAAAGACAAGAATAAGGAGGTGGCGCTGGGTCGGGGATCACAGAGACGAAATACAGTATGTATGTAGGTAGAGGCTCAAACCCTTGTGGTCTTTGCCTTTCGTTTTCCTCTCCTTTTCGGAATCGTTGACGGGCGAGACTGCGAAGATTCCACGGAGACAATATTCCTCAAACGTGAGGGAGGTAAGCGAGTTTGTTGGACACCAGTGGCAGCTGGACGTCGGTCGCGGAGGTTGTATGGTTTGGTTGGAGAGACCGCCGTTGGCACGCGCCGTTTCTTGGTTGGAGGCCGTGGAGGAGTAGTGGTAGTAGTGTGGTGCTGCTGGTCGTCGTCGTCGTCGTCGTCTGGTTCGGATGCTCGTTTTTTGTGAGATGATGAGAAAGGGAGATTGTGTAATGAAGGAAGAGTCAACTCTTCTTTCTCTGGCGGAGTCGCCGTCTTCCAGTGTAAGGAGCCATTCGGCGTAACCGTCGGTGTCTCGATATACGGTTCACCATCGAATTCTTGGAAAGTCATGTGTTCGAGTGCGAGTGGCGGTAACGATTGCGGCTGGGATTGTGATTGTGACTGTGACTGAGAGTAGACCTCCAAGTCGTCGATATCCTGAACCACTCTCTGGCGGGTTAAGCCACTCGATGTCGAAGCTTCTGCATTCCCATATCCCCCACTTATCGACCAATTCTTCTGCCTAGGCGGTGTCGGTTGTCTTTGGATCAACACCGGTTCTCTCTTCCCGCCAGTCCAGGTCCCAACTCCCTGTCCCTGCTCCCGCCTCACATACTTCTTCACCCTCCTCACCTCCACCCCGCCCTTCTCGTGTGCGAAATCACGGATCTTCACGCCGAATTCCGCGGTGAGCACGTGTGGAGGCGGAGGCGGGTCTTTGTACGAGTCGTCGGCGTAGTAGGGCTCGGTTTTTTCTTCTTGGAGGGGGCGGGGTGTGTGTGTTGGTTGTAGGTTTTGCGGTGAAGAGGAGGAGGAGGAGGAAGTGTGGCCTGGTGGAAAAGAGGAGTGTGGTGGTTGAGGCGAGGTTCTCGCTGTGGTAGGAGTGGCGATGGTCGATAACGATGATAAAGACGATAAAGATCCCGACCGAGACAAGACCAAAGTCATTTGTGCAAGGAGAGAAAGAAAGAAAGCGAGCAAAGTCCTAACAACTGGCCAATATATACATGACCCCGCAACCTTCGCCGTGTGGTAGCGAGAGAACAATAGATAAATTAGTTTCCCTCACACGTGAGCGAAATCATGACTCAATTCAGCGAGCTTTGTTTCTTTCCCACGAATCCAGACTTCGAGATCAATTCGCGTCTTAATTGCCGCTTTTGGGAATTGAGTCGAGTTCGATACAAAGAGAACAATGGCGAATCTACCGTGGTCCCACATGGGTCCTGGCGACTGCTGGCCACTGGCCCAAGGTCCAATGAGTCAGAACCCACCAGAATCGTAGGAAATATTATTCCACACAATGTAATATTTAGAACTAAGAGAAAATATGGTCACACATAAGGCCCTGGTAATAAAGTTGGTGGCAATGATGTGGAGGGGGAAACAAAAGCTCCTCAGTCCAATCCAAGGCTTCATCCACATCTTCCTTCCTTCTTGGACATGACATGAGATGATGGAAGTGGAGGAGTTCTAGGGGTGGTGGCGGTTGCTGCTGGGATTGGGATTGTGACTGCAACTGTAACTCCAAATCCTTGATATCCTGAACGACTCATTGGCGATTCAATTAGAAGTAGAAGTAGGAGCGGATAGGACCCCTGATTATACCCTATGATCCCATATGAAAATTTTGCCTGATCCTGAGCGATTTTGTCCGAACCAAAAGTAGAATTTTGGGAGGGACTTTTGTCCGAATTTCCCTCCGGCCATGGTATAAGCGCCCAAATTTTCCGACACCAGCAGAGTGCAACTGGTTGTATATTTTGTTCATTGAATTTTCTTGTGCAATTTATGGTAAATTTTAGGGTGTTTTGTCCGAATTTTTCATTCTGGCTGCCGCCTATGGCGGTCTTTTGTCCGAATTTTCCTATGGCTAGAGACCAAATTTGGGGGGGTGTCTTGTCCGAACCACCGTCTGGGATCATAGTGTATAATCAGGGGTCCTGAGCGGATGAGGAAGCGAAAGTGATGGTACCTTACTATCAATTCATTGCTGTCCTTCTCCTTTTCATTTGAATTCTTGTCTTGACACTCGATTCCGCTACTCATCCTGCTACTCGTTCCACTACTTGTTGTTTTTCTTTCTTCTTTTCTTTCTTTCTCTTGAGACATAATACATGACACAAGACTTTGAGGAGTCAAAATGGCATTGGCTAAATAGAATGAAAAATGGATTAAGCCAGGCCTATGGTCCTATGGAGATAGCTAGGGTTCGGTTCGATGGGAACAATATAACTTGAGAGTCGAAATAATTGCAAATAGATAGGTTTAGCTGGCTGGCTAGGGTTTTCGGCCCCGCGCGGATGGGTACTAAATGAAAAAAAATGCAGGGTGTTGAAATAGAAAATAGTAGCATACCGGCAGTCTGGGTGAACTAAGTCGGTGTGGGTGGGTGGGTAGCAACTATGTATTAATGCGATAATAACGTTAACTTCAAGCGGCGGTGAAAGTCTGTGAGAAGATGGGCGCAAAACTGGCTCACGCCGTCGGTCATGCTGGACATTCAATAACGCGCTCAACCTTTCTTCTTGTCTTGAACTGTTACTGTTATCTCCCCAGCCCTCTTTATTTTCCGCCCTCGCTGTGTCGTTGCTCAGCATACCCAAAAGTGCCTGCTCAGTGTCCCTGTCCCTGTATAGAGTCCTGCTCGACGATACGTAGCCTTGGCAGATAAGAATTTCGCTGGTCGAATTCGAATCTCGCATAATCCTATTCTCGACTCATCACAGGAACGACTACATTATTCATACCAAGTACGTCTTTCTTTTTATCTCTCCCATATGCTCACGCTCACGCTCAGCCTTAACATCAGAAACTGCAAATTCCATCTCACATACTCCTTCTTCGTATCAGTTCACCACTATTTCATTTCTTCCACTTGTGCGTATGATAGCCCTTCTCTTGACGCTTTAATGTGACTGATACCTCCATTGTTTTATACCCAGTGTTGCGATGCTGTTACTACCGCCATCCTTGCTCCGCTCACTTTCCCTATCCGTTCTCATCTTCCCGATCATCCTTGGGGTCTTGGCTATGCCACTTGCATCACATGACGACGGCCTGTCTACCATTCCTCAGCTGAAACTGCGTGATAATCGTAAGCTTTCTGACATGTTCTGTATTAGCTTTTTTTCACCCATCCGGCCCACTGGCCCACTTTTAGGATTCCGAAAACACAGTCTCAACCTCAAAAGATACAACATGTCTGACTCGCTCCTGCATAATGTGCCCTGCAGAGGTTATAAAGGGTTATTGCTTCTGGACTTTCACGAAAAGTGGGCACTAAGTTGGGGAACTACGCATTTGTTCCGACCCATACAGGATCCCGCAGTCCACGGTGATCATGAGGCTAATTGGAAAATCCGGAGAATCGAACAAGTCAACCCCACTCATCAGAGTAACCTACTGGGGAATGTCATAATGAAGGATATGGATAAACAGGAGGTGTTTGACGCTATTGCGAAAATACCTCCACAGGTATCCCAATTCCTGGCGATTCAAAAAATCATAGAATATCTTCTAGGGGAATTGGAAATACATGATCATCCGCTGCCTGAGGATCTCTTATATACTCCCCAGCAGGACTGGAAGGACATCTTTCTTGCAATGACATCCCCCAAACTCCAGAACCAATACCCTTGTTCGCCGTATCTGAAGCTGGCGCCAACCATGTCGAGGTCGACGTGGACTGCCAAAAACAAGAAATCCCGAAAATTTCAGCATCAGTATCTGCCCTATCTAGGAACTGCTGTGGAAGAGGAAGTGAGATCAACATTCCTAACGAAGTTTAATTCCACACTGTGGGATTCTTGTCAGGTGAGCATGGATAGACTCGGATACAATTGGGAGTTATTGATTTTTTGATGGCTTTGAATATCTGCAGCACCATGATGTACTTGGTACTTGATTATCATGAATGGGAGGCAAGTGTGTTCATAGTAGTATGTATCACTCTTTACAACCCTATCTATCTTACCATGTGTATCGTTGAATACAGCTTGCTGGGCTCCCCATTTTATTTTTTGAGAAGTTGAATTCCCAACCTTACATTGAACAAGCCTCCACACCTCGAAGCCCGAGTTGAAACTCCCATGATGTTCAGCAACTCTTCACATTCCACGTGCATGGAGGATCGAGGGGAATACAGCAAAAATTTGGTTAGACGAGGAAGTAAGATTTGTTCTTGACTTATTAATAGTTGATCTTTTTGTCTTCCGTTTTTTGGGGCATAACGAGTTTGGAAAGTACTATTCCAAATCGTAAATGGGGTTGTAATCTTGTTGAGGTGGGGGATGAGGTGAAGCGACTCCTAATGCTACTCCCTCTCCTCCCCTTCCTCCTCCACCTTCACCAATTTCTCCGCGACCACCACCTCCATTTGGATCAGAACCAGACATATCTGGCGCAGAGAGAAAGGCGAGGCCAGGAAATCGCTCTTGCTTGACCTCCACCCTTTCAAGGTTGGTGCACAACTTGAGAAGGGTGTACAACGTCGGCAGGGACGCTTCCTGTTAGGCTTCGAATTTGCGAGTAATCGTCGGCTGTCGTTTGTGAGATATATTGGGCAGGTAAATTGTGTAAGGAAGGAAGTGTCAATGCTTCCATTGCAGGGGGTGGTGAAGCTAGTGGATCATCGTTAATTCAGTGTTTTCCTTTCCCTTTATCCTCCGCAACGTCAACAATGTTTCCAATTAAATTAGTGGTCCTCCACTGCAACAACCCATTCGGAGTAACAGTCAGTGTCTCGATATACAACTCACCATCAGACTCTTGGGACATTGGGAATTCTAGTGGCAGTGACGATTGCGGCTGGGATGGAGAATGAGATTGTTGTGACTGTGGATGCATCTCCAAATCCTCTATATCCTCAACCACTCTCTGCCTCGTTAACCCACTTGACGATGAAGCCTTGCCCTCACTCATCCCCCACAACTAATTCCTTTGCCCAGGCGGCGTTGGCTGTCTCTGCACCAACACCGGTTCCCTCCTCATCCCTCGTTTCACGTACTTCTTCGCCCTCTTCACCACCATTTCTGCCCTCCGCTTACGCAAAATCCAAAATCCAAAATCCGCAGCGTGCCCATGCGGAGGTGGAGGTGGGTCTTGTCGTCAGCATAGTAGGGCTTGGTTTTCTCTTCTTGGAGAGGATGCAGTGGAGGCGAGGTTGCCGTCATCGTAGGAGTCGCCATCGTCGACAACAATGAAGAGGATAAAGATCCTGATCGAGACAAGACTGAAGTCATTTGTGTAGCAGAAGCAAAAAAACAGGAGAGAAAGCAAGCAAAAGTCCTAACAACTCGCCACAACCTTCGCCGTCTGAAGAGAACAACAGATAACCTCACACGTGAGCGAAATCATGGGCGAGGTGTACTGATACGATGAAAGTGGATACAGATGAATAAAGAAATGACATGAAAGAGTGCTTGTGCTAGTAGTAGAGATGCTCCAGCATCTGCCAATCGTGTTCTCTCTCAATAACACAAAGACTTAAATCCCCACGAGGGTGCCATATTTCCATAGATGATCGCACATCTGGAGGATACATCACCTCCTTGTTACGCCCAGCCCAGTCATAGTCAATAACCATGATATTAAGCCGTTCACCATCAACAAAAATATTAGCAGCGCGGAGGTCACCGTGGACATATCTTTCGTCGAGGTAATGTTGCATTTGAGCGATGGCTAGAGCTCGAACCTTGCCTTGTTCCTCACGCCCCCGTTTGATACTATCGATTTCCACGTATCCTTTGGGAATCGGTTTGATGACTACCATTTTCCAACCCCCAGGAAGCGTGTCATCGTACGCCACAAGCTCCGGGGCAATCCCAAACTTGTGCGCCTTCCGATGGGCTTCGGCACCATATTTATATATAGAATGTCCTCCTCGGTTTCAACCTCAAAGACCAGCCGAATAGGGTCGACGCGCTGCAGATAAGTGAAGCTCACGACCTCATCACGAAGTTTGAACCCACGGGGGTAAGGGTACACATGAAGAAGTGGGTTGAGGGGGGGAGGGTTATCGTACAGCTTGCCAAGGTCACCGAAAAGGATGTTGAGGGCTGTCAGGGTGCGCGCGAGGTCAAGAAACAGGTCTTGATTCGAAACATGGTAATACATAGGCACAGATGGTGTAAGAACTTCGATCTTCGGTCGATCAGTCATAACACCACCAAGGATTTGGATATTGAGGCCTAAGAACAAACAACTAATCTCATTGAAGGTACAAACTGACCAATGTACTTACCAGGATGTGATATTAAAATCGACGGTAGCCTTGCCCTGACCCAAGCCGCCGCCGCTTTTGCGTTCCTATCATCGACGACATCCTGGCGAACTCGGCGCGTATTCTCGAGATAGGACAACGAAACTTGAAAGCAAGGATCACTGGTGCCGGTTTGTTCTAATTTGACGATGACGAGAAGTCGTGCGGGACCGTCCTTGTCGACCGTAACCCCACCATCGGTCTTGAAATCGCCAATCGTAGCATTTAAGACAACATCTTCACTGAGAAATTCGCTTAAGATTGAACAGAATTTCTGTGCCCGTTCTTGCTCGTCACGAAAGATTACACAGAGTTCATTCGCCATCTTGGTTGCAATACGCATGGCGCGGTCGGAAGATGCGATGTTTCTAACGTTCGTCTGGAAGGTTCCAAAGGACGGCACGAGAAGAGCAACCGGAACCGAGGTATTATCAGGTTCCCGAAGACGGTCTATAT
This sequence comes from Lentinula aff. lateritia, assembly GCA_027886305.1. NCBI lineage: Eukaryota > Fungi > Basidiomycota > Agaricomycetes > Agaricales > Omphalotaceae > Lentinula > Lentinula aff. lateritia. The sequence continues at coordinate 27,362 of MU795252.1, read as the reverse complement.
GAATCCTCGTCTCCTGGTCTGCTTGACTTTCAGAGAATTCCTTGGGTCTGGCTCCGTTTGAAGGCGCTTTAGATGGTCGCTTGTGAACGAATTTACCACCAGGAAGCTCTAGAAGGAATTCTCGTGGAGCTGAGGCAAAAAAAAAATCAGCAAGTGAAAACGAGTAAAGCAGCAATGATTCCTTCGCGTACGGAGCATTCTAAATTCTCGGGCCATGATGGCAACAACTTGAATGACTTGGGGGTTTGGATGAGTCTTCAATGCCTCTCGCAATTTCCCTTTGTTCCACCTCGTCCATTCGTAACTGAAGTGTCCTAATTGTGCAGCCATAGTGGGTTCGTTGTCTACCGCGATAGGATCGTTGAGTACCTGAGGGATACTGAGCACATGCCTGAAATTGAGCACAACCGAAGGATCAACCACAACCGAAGGATCAAGCACATCTGACCCTGAGGTAAAAACAGCCATCGAACTCACAAAGAAGACAGATCCACCGGCTTCGGTACCCAGCATGACTTTAAGGCAACTTTGAGCTTGTGAGGGAAACGAGTCTATGCTGACTGACATGGGGAACGACACGGTGGTTATCGCAGCATCTGGGTCAATGGAAAGCAAGATAAGGTTAGTGTCGTTCATAGGTGAGGCTGGAAAGGAGAATTAGGAGCCTTTCGAACTCAATACTGGAAGCAAGTGTATGCCACAAGAGTCAAGAGATTCAACGTCCTTCATACGGTTGCTCCTGCAAGGTCTCAGTTTGGCTTCTTCAAGTCCATTCAAAATTCTTAAGGAATTGTAGTTTTCAAGAAATTCTACAGGCTTGGGTGCTCCTCTATCTCAAGAATTCCTTAAGAAACCAGTCAAAATTCTTAAAAGAACGCATCGGATTCTGCGCATACATGCGGATGATGATCCGATCAAAACGTTAGAGGAAATGGACCACATAACCTTGCTTCGTATACAATCTTGTCTTGAACTGTTATCGCCCTGGCCCCCCTTCGCTTTCCTCCCTCGCTGTGTCATTGCTCATTATACTCAAGTACCTGCTCACTGTCCCTGTATATTCTGCTCGACGATACGCAACCTTAGCAGATAAGAATTCGCTGGTCGGATTCTATCTTACCCAGGCCCGACACATTATCGTTACCGGTTTTCGTTTTTGCTCATCGTTCATTGCATTTTTCACTCATATCAAGTACGTCCTTTTATCCCACGTATCAAACCCCGCTCACGCTCAACCTTAACGTCAGAAACTGCAACTTACATCTCACATACTCCGCATCAGTTCACCATCATCGTATGACGGCCCTTCTCTGGACGCTGTAATGTGACTGATAGCTCCATTGTTTTATACCCAGTGTTGTGATGCTGTTACTACCGCCATCCTTGCTCCGCTCACTTTCCGTATCCGTTCTCATCTTCCCGATCATCCTTGGGGTCTTGGCTATGCCACTTGCATCACATGACGACGGCCTGTCTACCATTCCTCAGCTGAAACTGCGTGATAATCGTAAGCTCTCTGTCATGTTGTGTATTAGCTTTTTTCACCCATCCACTTGCCCCTTTTCTTAGCAATTCTAACACGCGCCTTCAACCTGAGAAGATATGACATGCATGACGCGCCACTGATTGATACGTCCGACAGGATTTTTAAAGGCTTGAAGCTTCTGGACTATCAGGAAAAGTGGGTACTAGTTTGGGGTACCAAGCATCGTTTCCACCCGCAAGCCGAGGGTAATGTTTGGAACATTCAGAGGACCGACATAAATGAACCAATGTCATCTGGCACCCTATTGGGGCATGTCACATTTCGGAGCGATGATGAACAAAAGGTGTTTGACGCTATTGCGAAGCTTCCTTCACAGCCGAACCAATTCCTTGCACTTCAAAAAGTTATAGAATACCTCCTAGGGAAATATCCAGTTCCCCGTCTTCCGCTGCCTCAGGATATTCAATACCAGATTTATGACGAGAAATGGTGCCAGATATTCTCTGCAATGTCAAATCCTATTTACGAAACTCAATGGCCGAATTCACCATATTTGAAGCTGGCACCTTCAGTGTCGAGGATTGATTGGGGCTCCGAAAACAGGAATTCGAAAAGAAATCCGTATCGGCCCTATGTAGGAACTGTTGTGGAAGATGAAGTCAAAAGAAAGTTTGACAGCTTTGAAAAGTTCAATTCTACATTGTGGGATGCTTGTCAAGGTGAGCATGGATAGTTACAGTTGTAAGCAAACCATTGATTTTGATGACTGCAAGAATCTTCAGCACCATAACGTACTTGGTACTTCATTATCATGGATGGGAGGCAAGTGTGTTCATAGTAGTATGTATCCAACTCTTTACAAGCCGATCTATCTCATCGTCCGTGTGTATGGTATAATAGAGCTTGCTGGGCCCCATTTTATTTTTCGAGAAGTTGAATTCCCAACTTCACATTGAACAAGCCTCCACACCTCGAAGCCCGAGTCGAGACTCCCATATGTTCAAACTCTTCACATTCCACTTGCATTTCCAGGAAGATCCAGGGGAATACAGCAAAAAATTGGTCAGACAAGGGAGTAAGATTTGTCCTTGACTAATAGCCTGACACACAGCTCCTTTGATCTTTTCTTCTTCTATTTTCTTTGATGTCTCACTGTGAATATTCTTCAAATCTACAATTTCTCAGACACTATCTGGGCCACGTTCAATAAACATATCCTTCGCGGGGCCATGGGATACAGAGTGAAATATTGTTCAAAGACATCGACGAACCCTCAATGGACTCAATGAGCTCAAAACCCTCAACCGTCTAAGCACTTCTCCACCTCCGCTTCTCAACACCTCCAAATACGACCTCGCAGCCCACGGGTGTGTACCAGGTTCAACTCTTTCAGCCCAGGCATGAGTGTGAACAGTTCAACGAGCTGATCAGGGCTGATTTCAACTGTTGAAAGAGCGCAGCTTTCTAACCCACTGGTACAGCTTTCAACATGGGCACTTGGGGTAAAATTATCGGGATCGCACCTTCTCGATCCACCAAAGCCGTCGTCGAATCTACTGAATCCAGAGTCGAGGAAGCCTGATTCTTTGTGCTGACGCACAAACGCAATCAAATCACGCACCACCTGTGCATGAATAATTTTCGAAGTGAGTTTACCCCCCGTCAATGAAAACCTCCTCAACGATGGCGCACGCTGAATCCAATTTGTCAATGAGGGTTGGTCGGTCGGTAATGTGAGGTGGAGCGTATGGAGGCACGGAGTGTTGATTTTGGTGTTCGGGGCATGACCAGTGTGGAACGTGCTATTCCAATGGTAAATGGGGCTGTAATTTTGTTGAGGTAGGGGATGAGGTGAAGCGACTCCTAATGCTACTCCCTCTCCTCCCCTTCCTCCTCCACCTTCACCAATTTCTCTGCGACCACCACCTCCATTTGGATCGGAACCAGACATATCTGGCGGAGGAAGGGCGAGGCCAGGAAATCGCTCTTGCTCGACCTCCACCCTTTCAAGGTTGGTGCACAACTTGAGAAGGGTGTACAACGTCGGCAGGGACGCGCTTCCTGTTAGGCTTCGAATTTGCGAGTAAGGAAGATAATGATGACCAACTCCCTCTTCCATCTCATGTCTTCCTTCCTCATCGTTCCTTCCAAATCCCTCTCCATCATCTCTATCATCCGTCACACCGGTAGCGTCGTCATCCTGTACGCTAATATCCACCTCCGAATCCAGCACTGGCCACCACTTCATTCTCACCAGCCTCAGTGCATGTAACTTCGGAGCGCGCACAAAGGACGGAATCCTCAACCCATATCCGTTCCCAACGAAACCAAGACCACGATTGAACTGCTCCTCATTCAACCCGCTCACATCATACTCCAACGTCAGTTCTTCTAAATCCGCATAATTCATTTTAGAATCATTTCTTCCTCCCAAGTTCTTTGGGAACAGAGTTACAGGAGACGTCGCCTCGATAGTACAAGCGATGTACGCACTCTTCCAGCGTTGTGAGGTACTGAACAAAAGATCTACCGCTGCTGGAACGGGGTAGGTAGCAGGGGACATGACGATGTGGACATGGAGAGGGCAGGATTTCGAGTTGGTTAATGCGAGTTTGGTGTATTGCGTTAAATTGATATAGGATTTCAAGAGATCACGGGGCGGTTTGGATTTGGATGATCTGGAACACATACATATCTGAGTATACTGTATGTGATTTTGAAATCATGAGCGGTACATACCTATCCATATATCCTCCCCCACCTAACTTGGATGAAGTGAATCTTAGTAATTGTTGGCCAGGTTTCAACATCGGAATGTAATGATACACCCAAAGCTTTGGTGTGGATATACACACGTCCCGCCAGCGAGAACATATCCGCATCAAGCTCAAAGGAGCAAATTGCCTCTTAGATGGGTCGATCTGCGAATTCGAACCAGCTCCCCACGAGAACGACAGAACGTACTCGTAAAAAATCTCTCCAAGAAGTTCATCTGGGAGGTAGGTGATTGGTGAGAGCAGTGTATCTATATCAGGGGCAACTGCTGTCGAGTACTGTGTAACTCGACTCGTAAATGTTGGAACTGGATTTGAAAGGAACGAGGAGAAAAATGATGATGACGACGAGGCCGAGGACATAGGTTCGGGGCGTGAACTAGATAGCAGGTCATTGAACATGGCATCCTCATCACAACTACGAGCCCGGGTCGTCGGGTTCAGTAATTTAGGTTCAAGGAGCTGGAGAGCACTATTACTGTCTTCAATGTCAACGTGTTGACGATGTGCTCCGGGGCCCTCGAAGAGAGGGTTTGCTGACCAAACGAGGTAAGAACATTCCGAAGATGCCATAGAGGTGAGGTCTGAACCTAAGGCCTGAGGTATTGCTAAATTGGAGCACATTGATGAAGAAGAGTTCGTCTTGTGGATTCTCTAGGGTTTGTTAGATTGGTGGACGTATTGGAACGAGGGGGATATAATAGGAGTTTGTCTAGGATTATTCCGGAGCCCGATCAAGAGACGAGGAAACTGACCCTTGGTGATACGGGTTCGGAGTCTGTGTCGGTCTATGTGAGTTCGGCAAGGCTCCCTCCAGTGATTTATAGGACGCCTTGACGACGGCTCTCCTTCTGATGCACTACATTTCCACCCGTTCCATTCCTTCAAGGATCTTGAACTTGTAATTTGTAGCTGTAATGGGAAAAGGTCTTTAGTCATGCTGAGTCATAATGAAGAGCTGGAATCTGCTTTAACCTTTGTCGGCCATCCGAAACTCTACTCATGTACTTCCACAATGCACGGCGCGGCGCAGGAAGGTTTGATGTATGATGATCCATATCGCTCGAAGTTTGTTTGTCCTGTGTCGAAACTAGGTTAATTCTTGGTGTGAAGCAGCCTGAAGCTAGTAAGTATATGGCCGCAAGAATGGAACCTAGGCCCAAACATTGAGCTTGGTGCAACCTAGTAGATTTCGGGAAGGCTTTGATCTGGATCCGTTCGTGGACTTGGCTATAATAGAGCGACTCATGGATGGATGGTTTGAAAGATTCCATAGTCTGTATCGTTCCGTGTAATTCTGTGTCATTTCATGTCATTCTGTGTCATCAACATCCATAGCCATCCTGAAAAGTCGTTGAGAGTTTGGTGAATGGATGAAAACATAAGCGCTCATAACGGTTCAATTTTGAGGTTTGACTCGATAACTGTAGTGTCAAGAGGGTGAAAAGGTGAGGATTACAGATTCTGCCCTTGGGAGACTAAAGAATCGCCACACTGGTAACTGGATGCACAATTTCTCCAGATTTTTCCGGATAGATAGATAGATATTCAATATCTCAGACTTTCCGGGGCCACTTCCGGTGGTTGAGTGAAATGATTTGTAGAATTGAGCCACAATTATGCATCGCGATTGCAGAATGGAAGGTTTGTAAAGGAGAAGTGCAAACGACAGGCTGAGCTTTAGCCGGGCCGAGACCTTCTCCTTCAACAAGACGATGCTCATATGTACACAGGTGAGCGTGTACTATTGTCGTCTATTGTCGCGCAGCCTGATATATGTGTTCTCACCATCTTTATACTTTAACAGAGCTGACAGTTCACGTTCCACAGGTAAGACGGTCCCTGTAGTACCTATCTTGACTTCCTGCCATATATATATATATCAGAACAACTGCCTTGTTGGCCGAAATATCAATATCATCCAGCTGCACCTCCAAGGAACCCCGTGCGATGTTTGGTAAAAGATAGATGTAAGACTCAGTGCTCTTCGAGCCCGCAATGGTGCCACTGAGGTGGTCAAAGGCGAACAACGCTAAGATCTGCGGAATAGTCGTTCACTATCGACACCCGTATCGCAATTGTACGGAGAGATTCAAAATCAGGCCCAGGCAAGCACAAGGCTACTGCAACTAAACCTCATTATATTTCGGAGAATCTTTGGACAAAACCTAAAGAGTCCACAAGACTTCTTTCAATATTCATTAAATCGTTGTAGATTCTCCCGAGACGAGAAGGGACACAATAACGCACCTGATCTTTCGGCTCCTCCACTTACTCAATGGCCTCAACTCAACCTTATGGAACCGCCCCGGTCGACCTGACCCCAGGAAACTTCGAGTTCTCAACGCATATGTGTGTATGTACCTCGTCATGACGCTGTAATGCCATTCTGACTGTCCTGATTCATAGAAAGAATCCCGCCATGTATAAAAGGATTCAAGCCTAGATTGATAGATCAGCACATTTCCGGAAATTATCTATCCAGTCGTGCGTTCAAAATGTTAGGGAGCGCAAACCTTCTCGGACTTGTATCTGCTGTACTTTACACTAGTTTCTCTCCTGTTCCCGTCGATGCTCTGAACAATGGTGTAGGAAAGCTTCCTGGTGCGTTCATCATACCGCTCTTTTGTGCTGAGTCTCGTTTCTAATCTACACCTACAGCTTTGGGATACAACAGTACGTCTTCTAGCTTTAACAACGGTCATCACTAAGAGTGTCCGCTTGGCGTAGCATGGAATGCTTATGGCGTACGTTTCCTTCCATTGTCTCCACCATACCAAGTCCCGAGTCAAATTCGACAGTGTAATATCGACGAAGACCTCGTCCTTGAATCCGCTCAGTTGATGGTCTCTCTTGGTCTCCAAGCCGTTGGGTACGAATACGTTAACATTGACGACTGCTACGCGGAGAAAAACCGCAGTGTGAGTGGAGATATTGTAGCCGGTGAGTTATACTATATTCAGACAGTGGACAAAGTGATGAATCTTCTGAAAATCAGATTCGGTCCGCTTCGCACACGGGATGAAGAACCTCACAGATCAGATACATGAATTAGGATTGTGAGTGGTTACGGCTATTTATTACCGTCTTCAACGCTCTTTAACGATACGACTGGGGAACAGTAAAACCGGAATAGTACGTCATACTACTTGGTTGAGCTACTCACTACTCATCTTGTTCGCTTTCAGTACAGCGATTCTGGATGGTTCACCTGTGGTGGCTATCCGGGTTCCTTTCAGAACGAACTTCGTGATGCTACGACTTTCCAAGATTGGGGCTTCGATTATCTGAAGTGAGTGAAAAGTGCACCGTAGTAAGCCTCCAGCTCAATGGGTTTGATAGATTCGACAATTGCGCGAGTAAGTACGACGCCAGATAGGATGAAATTTAGTGCTTGCTATCATTCCCCTTCGTAGTCCCATTCGACGACGTTATTCGCGAAGGCATGATAGGCAGTGCGTGTACACACCACTCTCACCTTTCGTTACTGGACTGATTGCAACTATCGCTTTGCAGAATACACACGTATGTCCGATGCATTGGCCCAGCTTTCCCAAAGCTCTGGACAACCGCCATTCCTATTTTCGCTTTGTCAATGGGGCTGGGTGTGTGTGTCTCACTATGTTTGCTCTTCAGTAAGTCTGACGTTGCTTAGGAACAAGTCTGGCTGTTTGTCCCCGTTTTTGTTCTCCCACCCTCTGAGTATCACTAACGGTTTACGGGTCTGTACAGTTGGGGATCAACATTAGGCCATAGTTGGAGGGTGAGTATCAGCTTCCTTGTCCGTTCACCGTCAATTTGAGACACTCTTTCTCCCCCCTCTACGTTCGCTCGCTCAGGTTACTGGCGATATTGCACCGGAGTGGGACTCTCTAGCGCTTATCATCAACTTGTAAGTCCGTTAAAGAATCTGTCACAATGCGATAACATTTTGCACATGCAGTAACTCCTTCATCACCCAAGCCACGGACTTCTATGGGCACAATGACATGGATATGGTACGTTCCTTCCGTTAAAATTTCAATCAATGAGTTAACTGTATCTTTTCTGCCATACCGTAGTTACAATTGTACTATGCTTTTTCTTTCCGTAACATTTGAGAATCGTTGTTGACACGTCCGGTTGACACAGAGGAAATGGAGGACTTACTTTTGATGAGGCCAAGTCTCATTTCACAGCGTGGGCATTGATGAAATCACCTCTTCTTGTAGGTGCCTCTGCGGTAGCTTCGTATGACCTGATTTATCTTTTCCCCGGCTTCCTTCTTGTATTTCAGATCGGAACCAATGTAAGCACATTCCTCACGCTAATGAAAGAAAGCTTATATGACTTCACCGAACAGTTATCTGCTATTACACCCGACATACTTGGAATCCTCACTAACACGGAAATCCTTGCTATCAACCAAGATCCTGTTGTCGGCAAATCAATCTCACCATTTAGGTGGGGAATTAATGTGCAGATCCTTACCTTTTTCACCTTGTATGTTTGCCTCACTGTTCCCTCGTACAGCCCGACTGGACAAGCAATTCCACCTCTCCAGCTCAGTATTACAGTGGTCCTTCTGAAAATGGAACTGTTTTCATGCTTGTAAGTTTCTCCTGCCCAGCTTGAACTGTTGTCCATGCTCATTCGTATGTTAAAGTTGAACACCCTCAACGAGACGTCTGACATGTTTTTCAACCTTACTGAATCTCCCTGGATCAGAGCCGGAAGGCAATACTCCGTTCGCGTACGTATTCCTCCCCCTGTCATTTGTTCACCTCCCTTATGAGAAACACAACAGGATCTATGGACTCATACTGACAACGGAACCGCTGTGCGCAACTTCACCGCGGTCGATGTCCCGCCTCATGGTGTAGTCGCACTATTGCTCGACGATGCAGGAGACGAACCCGCGGGCATTTTCCCTCCCTGTGCGGTGTGGTTTAACTGCGCGTATGAAAATGGCACAGCTGCCAACTGAGCACGTATAACACCTAGTACATATGTGAACTATCGAAAAACCCAAAATGTTTTACTACTACTGCACTTACTCACGATAAAGGTCTGGATGTGTGACAAGCACATTCATCCCGCTCGCCTTGTACTGTTCACAGCTCTTGATTAACTTTTTTGCTTCCTCTCGATTACTCGGATGCTTGGTATCGATGCAATGTATCCACAATTTCGACAACGAGACGATATTGGATCCGCGCAGTGTATTCAAACTCGACTCTGAGTTGGGTTCAGGGGGATCGGAGGTAGCCGCAGTGTTCGCTTCAGTCACTGAAGTTCGAGCTTTTTCGATTGATGACACTCCATGGGCAACACTAAGTTTTCCAGTTCCCCCAGAATCCCCTCCGTCCTTAGTAGTTCCCGAATCTACCGCCCGCACAACGCTCTGCGTTTGGCCACTTAAGGACATATATATGCTGTGCCATCTCCTCGCTTCCTGCTCTTTATCCACATTTCCACTATCTTTCCCACAGTTCATATCGACAACTTCATCCCCGGTATCTGAATCATCTACTGTACGATCTTTGAGAATCGCGTAATTTAAAGGCCAAGAATGCGGTACGAACCTTCAATACATGACAACTCTGAGCTTCGGTCCGCGGTTGTTAGATCAGTGGCAGATTTCCACCTAGCGCGGATGAGCTTGAGTACCACTTCGGTTTGAGGTATGATTATCAGGGAGAGATCCGTTAGATTTGGCAAGAAGGATGGTGAAGTTCGGTCTTTCTGAGTTGTAGCAACTGCGGCTGTAACACCAACCTCGGCACCATTATTGGTACTAGGGGCGGCATCCCCCTCTACTTGTGTTTGCGTGACCCCAGTTGATATCCTTCCGCCCACCTCTGCATTACAACCAGAAGGAGTGGCATTTTTGGCAATATCCTTTTCCTGGTAATGGGCAGTCAAACCATCAAAGAAACATTCATATGTTGCATCGCCAGTTTCTTCAAACTCCATATGCGTCACCAATGATAGACACGAGTCGAACAGACGATGCATCCGATCCTTGTTGAACTGCGCCCCGCGAATATGCACGTGAGTCACTGAGCACATGCTTCGCTCAAGCATATCACGAAGAGGTTCGACAAAGTTCTCGTTGTTGAGGAAAGTGTCAAGAATGGCGAGGTGAGTTAGACGGGGCATAGTAATTGATTTGAGGAAATTTTCAAGGTCAGTGTTGCCTCTCAGTCCGTCGAAAGAACGGATACCAAAATCAACAGACAAACTTTTGGCATTACAGACTCTGGCCATTTCGGGTTTTACACGAGCACTCGTTGCGCCGAACGTGCACAGGTGCGTCACTGTGACATTCTGGACGTTTGACAATATCCCAGGATATCAAGCACGGATACAAAAGAGAGCTCACGCATGACGAGGTGTGTGATGGACGGTCGATCGTGGAGGAGACGCAGAAAGAAGCCACGTAAATGCAAAATACGGAGTTTAGGGCAATTAATCAAGAACTTTGGTACACTGGTCTCCGTTTGGGAACCTGTATCAATATCAAGTTTCACCAGTTCGGGGAGGTCAAGTTTTGAATTGACTAGCTTTCGAAGAACATACTCGTTGAACCCGTGAGCCACGCCAGCAAAGACTGCTACATGCCAACGTCTGGTGGTTTCCGTGTTCAAAATGAGACCTAGTTGCTTCGCGGTTCCTAGGCGAAGTTCGATTTTGAAGTCAATGGGGTGGAATTGAGAACGCGTGAGAAACGACGAGAATGATGGACCAAGGTTGTCTCGATTTCGGGCTACGCATCTAATACCGAAACATGACCATAGCACGGGTGTAGTCGCGATGAAGCGAAACCATCTGCTACACACACCACGAAGCGTAAGAGTGGGGAGAGGCTTTCGCCAGACGGTATAGTCGATGTAATTGACACCTGCGTCCTCGCAACAGACGTATTTGAAGATTTCGACGAGAATGTCCTCAGAGAGTCGATTGATTGGGGCTAACAAATGCTCGAGGCCATACGCATAAGCGGTCAAAAACTTTTGCTGCTCTTCAATCGAGTGCATTGCGTCGCGTAATCGAGTTATTTCCTTTTGACATTGATCAATGTATCCCTGAGCATCGTCCAAGGAATCTTCATAGCGACAACGCTGGAGGGAGGTAACACGAAGCCCTGAGCGCACATGCTGAACGATTTCCTGGAAATCATTCAAGAAAAGGGTGAAACGGATGGAGTCGCCACATTTTAGGCATAAACGAGTAGCAGTGGGTTGGCTGGGCCAATGGAGTCGAGATATGGATCCTACCAGCCGATGAGAGCCTCGACTAACGGAAAATAAGAAGTCTACCCTGCGGTTTGGTTTTGAAGGACATGTCGCTATGGAATAAGAACCGTTGAAAGTAAGATTACATAATGATTTTGCGCCGAAAAAATTATACAATGGTCGGTAGTCGGTAGTCTTTGGAATCAAAGGTGGTATAGTGCACGCTGTCAAAGGGAAACATAAGTGGTAGCAGCGAAAGACTATCATAATTGGTCTTCAGTAGAGGCACCGCGATGCAAATGTGTGAGAATCCCCATAGCATGTACAAAGAACGGTCGAATCTCGTTGATTTCCATTGAGGACAAGTTCGATAACTGTTAAGAGGTCAGCAAGGTACTTCCAGCCCTCTAGAAACAAGATACGCACACTGAGTTCACTCCGATTTAATTCTTTTAAACCCTCACGACTCTTCGCCTGACGTGCTTCCCTGAGGTCCTTCAACAGAGATCGTATTTTATCTGTATTTTGAATATCGTCCGACGCGCTGGAGGTGCAGCATTGTGTCAATGAACACACTAAAGGATACGAGCAAACTTACACATCCAGCAAAACTTTCGATACTTCCGCGTATCGGAACGGGAGCCGGCTGTACCCAGGCTCGCTCAGCTCTTCATCGAGACGTGATTGAAGGAATTCTGCAGAGAATTATTTTGAAAAGTGGTGTCAGAAAGCCATGGTCTGCCTAAGAAGCCAAGTTACACGCGTACCAACACTAAGCCACTCAGGAGCGACAATATGGCATTTCTTCTTGAGCTTCAGATTAATGGCCATCCACAAAGGAATTTCAGCTCTCCGCGGGGGCTGGAGAGGACCAAAGGCACCCTAATCACCAGGGACGATATAAACGCATGGTAGGATCCAAGGTAAGGTGGCGGTTTTGCGAGTCAAAACGCGAGAGAACTACGGACAGATATGAAGGCAGTCTTCTCCATAGCGATGAGAGGGATAATTTCTATCAGCTGTTGGGAGGCAATGAATTCAAGCTCTGGAGGTGTGACGGATGTTCGCAGAGATTGTGGTAACGACATCGTGGGTGGTAGCAGAGCACAAATATGATTATAATGGTCATCGTTGCAATAGTGTGGACGGTGGGTTTCTGTTTTTCATTACTAGCAGTTTAAACATCCCTGGTAGTATATCGGTTAGTACACGCGCCTGTCATGTACGTCGGGTAGCACGTGCGCGCGAAAGCTGGGTTCGACTCCCAGCCAGGGAGTTCTGTTTTGCCTGGACAGGTCTGATATGTGTGTATCCACTGGCTTTTTATTTTCCACTGCGTTCCGCAACTTCAGCTGAATCGCAGGATATCTTTTACCTGCATTATTGCTTATTCTTGTATTTTCAACCATATCGCGATGCGTAAAGGTGCGCCGTGCCGGATTTCTGCGGTCCGCATGTCGCATGCATCGGTGTGTCACCTGGTTGCCCTCCTGCTCATTCTATGTACTCTGCCTTTGTTTTTAGAACAGACCTCATGTACTTGCCTCCAGCTAAATAAATTCACGCAATGATTCCAATTCACCCATCTGTTCCCTCTACCTGAAATGTTGTTTGTTCAATCAAGTCCAAAACTCGTGCTTGAACTCGGTCTCACTGTGGCAATACATGCTTTCAAAGTAATTGCGCAAGGTCAAATGAACTTTCCTGTAACGGTGAACATCACATCTCCAATCACGTTGGCTGTTCAACCGCTGTGTGGAACACTTCTGTCTGAGAATTTCACGGAGGTCAATACAGGTATCAAGCTTAGTCCGACAAGGTGAGATGATCAATCTTGTAGAAACGATTTAGCTAATGATTCTTGCTTCAGGACTATCGTCGCGTTCGGGGACTCTTGGACGTCTAACGGAGGTGCCCTTTCTGCTCAGACTTGATGTAACCACGTTCTGATGACTCTCGATAATCTCAACAGCGAATGGGACAGTCCCAGTACCACCAATTATGTGGCCGCCGTCCCCATCTGCAGGTTCTCAATTCACTGAAAATAGAAGAGCCAGCAATGGATTTATCTGGGTCGAGGATATGGCAAATGAACTCAGTGCGAAGTTATTGAATGTGAGTTCGCTGATGCAATTATCCTTGTCCATCTGATTGTTGACGATGTTGCGTTTCATGATCAAGTACGCCTGGGGTGGTGCGGTGATCGACAATCTGGCATATAATACGACGTCCCCTCTAAACGCAACTGTCGGTCGTGTCCTTTTGTTTGAACCTTGTAAATTCACTAACACGGCTTTGAAAGGGTGTACCACGGACTGACTTTGTCGCTGAAACCAGGTAAGTTGTAACACCCGTTTCCTGCTAGCAACGAAAGCTAATGCCTACGCCCAGTCTATTCCTTCAACAAGGCAGGTTTCTCGATGCCTTGATTCCTGATGAAACACTCTACACTGTCTCTTTTGGAATCAAGTGAGCATGATCGCACGAGGCAGCAACCGATACTGACTGTAACACCGACAGTGACGACGGACAATTCAAAATAGGTAACAGAGCAAATCTACTGTACACCTCCGATCTGAAATCCCTCTACTAACAGCTGGTGGCAATATGACCCTGGCATATGAAACCTATGTAAGCAATATGTTTACGACTGCGAACCCGGAGCATAATTCACTGTTATCGATAGGTCGCTAAACTTGGAGAACTCCAAGCCCAAGGCGCGACGAACATCTTGATACAAGGAGTACGATCTTCGATTCCCCAGGCCCGCTAATCCTGGCTAATTCCTCACATCCGATAGATGTACAAACACACCCCTGAAATCGACCTCCTACAGAATCAGATCTTTGCCTACCTGCGCGAGTCAAACACTGTCAATGGAACCAATGTCGCCTTTGTCAATCTTGAGCGGTAACTTCCTCCTGTAAGGGGATCTCTTCGCTAGTCCTGATTTCTATAAATCCATCAGCCTGTTTGATACCATTGCCTCTGATCCCTCTCCTTTCGGGTATCGTGGTAATGCTACCTGTTTAATCAGCGCAAATACGATCGTAGGAGGATGTGATGATCCTGATCATAGTGTTTTCTGGATTCGTGAGTTTTCTTCTGTTTGCGTTTGGATGTGGGGTTGACAAATGGATTTTGATTTACAGCTGGTCACCCATCCCAGAATTCGCACCGATTGATCAGTGAATATACCATGGCCGTCTTGGAGCAATGCACAGCATAAGGAGCTGATTAGACCTAGGCAATAAGTAAACTGTCGGTTATCGTGTGTTGAATGATAACTCCGCTACGTTGTGGCACGATTTTCGCGCAAAGACAATAGACCCCACCTTCAGCAGGAGTATGTAGTCCGAAGGATTAAGATTGGCTTCGATTCAAGTACGAAGACACGGGATAAAAACAGCGTTCCATTTCTCTGACATACAGCCCTTCGGAATGTTCTTGACATAAACCGAAAAAACCGATTCCCCTTCACTCAATCCTCCTTCCCATTTATCTCAATTTTCCTCAGAACCAGATCCAACTGCTTCCTCAAGCCTCTGATCTCCTCCAACATCAATGCCTCGCTCGATTGGGCTGTATTCGGGAAGACCTTGATCAACTCCGTGAACGGCACCTTGCTGATCCGCAACCCAGCATCCGCATCAGCTCCGTTAACTTCAGGATCCCTGACCGCGGGATAAGAACGATCTCCTTCATTCTCTCCGTGTAACCAGTTGGTCATCCACTCATTTTCGTGTCGTTGAAAGACGGTTTCGAAGAAGGCTATGATGGTGAGAGGGACGAAAAAGAGGACAGACATGATTATACGGTTGAGCTGTGGTGTGAGCAAGTGGAGGTTAGAATTCTTCGCAGTTGAAGTGCAAAATAGTAGACTGACCTTCGCATATTGTTTTTCGCTGAACCAATATCTACATTGCATTACCGTCAGTGTTTCCTTCGAGAAAGAGGTAGAGAAGGCTACGAACTCGAACGGTGAAACCAGGAAGGTTTCAATCAAATTGAACGGTGCTGGATACACATACGAATCCGGCGCTCGAATCATGCCTACTGTCTTGCCAGCAAAGAAAGCAAGATATTGTGCTTCTGCGTCATCCACGACCTTGAAAAATTAATGTTATGAATACAACGACAAGCACCACAAAAGTGACACTCACATCTTGGTATGCAGAAGCGAACAAGGAAATGAGCACATTTAGTAGAACGATAACTGTTACAACGTTCCAGCTGTAAATTTGGGTGAATTTTTCTGTAGTTCTACGCAGTCAAGATGAGACATACAGATAATACATGATCAAGCCCGAAGGACTATTAGCCAAAGTCAGTCGCAGTAACAAGAAAGTCAGTTGCAACACAGGTGTTCACCTCGATGAATATCGCGAGAAATCGGGCGATCTTGAAAAAGAGGGGTCAATACAGCTTTTCAACTGAAGGAATCACTTAACCTACTGGAGCAACGCTTGTACTAACGCATTGACTACCTGAATACATAAGGTCATGTTCAGCTGAAAAGGAAGATGAACAGGACGAATTCACCCCTGAAGGAGCTTCAGTAGTTCCATCCGCCGCGTCCAATGCGTACATCGCTTGTCCGAATCCAAGAGCCAAGATCGAAAGCAACTACATGTTTTCCTTAAGTGTCATAAAATTACACATGCATTCGAAAAACTACTCACAGCGAAGAAAATACCGGATTCTTGTAACATACGAGCAACGCAGATCTGCATCATCCCGACGTACTTGTATCCGTCGAATACCGTGATCAACCCTGCCGACGACGGGTCAGTCACCCAAAAATTAAGGAGCCTAGTAAACGACACGCACTCATCCTATATCATACCACAACATGGATGATCAACATCATATCATTCCAAATCATAACAGAGACTGAATAAGAACCCACCAAATAAACGGTGCAACGAAACTGAGCACTTGAAAACTATTCAGGCGCAATTTGGCGGAATAATCGGTGTTGTCATGCAAGCCGATAATGCGAAGAATGAAAGCAGCCAGGAGCAGCGAATTCGTAAGGAATGCAACAATATTCCAAAATGAGAAAGCACGCCAGGTGACGAATCGAAGGAGCTTATATAACTAGAAGGAAAAACGCGTGAAAGTTAGAGTAATGGGCTGTTTGTTTGCAGACGTGTTTGCCTACTCTATTCATGTCTAGAACAGAGTGAGTGAGCGATAAAGACTGTTGGGAGCTGTGTACCTTCAACTAGTGTTGACAAAGCAATGACATATAGAATGACTTCCCAAGCATCCATGGTATTCATATATGACGGGTCAGCTAGACGTTCGACGGGTTGTCGCACTACGCAAGGAAGGGGAAAATGTAAGCCATAATTTGAGGAGTATAGAATAGGACAGACCGGCTTGAGAATAAACGAAGAGAAAAAACAACCAGACCACGATCCGGAAAAAGTTTTGGTACCGCGGTACACAAAGACGCGATGGATTGACATGACTCCAGAAGCTTCCTGTTTGAGACTCAGAGTAGGAAACATCTACGACGTGGTGAGGTTGATGAGTGGTAGTAAGTGAGTTAGATAGCTCACAGTCAACATCAAACTTTTCATTCATCTTTTGAATCAAGTCGCCCTTCCATAGTGAATTCACAACTGGAAAAACCGTATCAGAGATACCTTCACATAGAGGCGGGGATGAAGTCTAACCATCTTGAGATTCGCTCGAAGACAAAAAAATTGTGCTAACGAAGCAAAAGGAAAAAAGGCGCGTCATCAGAATACCCTCCCCGACGCGAATTACACACTGAGACGCACCAATGTGAATCAATAGCCATCTCCAGCGCACTAGCAGGATCACTCTCATCTCCGTCGATCTGTAAATGTGTATACCTCGTGGCCATGACCGCAGCCAAATGGTCCGGGGCTGTCAAATGAACGATTCGACGCGCAAGAACCTCGCATGCAATTGCTTGGGAAGGAGGTAGAAATGTTATGTTATGTGTGCGAGGGAAAGATAAAAGAGCCTACCTCGACCAAAGTTTTCGTCATAATCGGCAGCATTATGGTCGGCGTCCCACATAAATTCTGCACGAGCGCGCAGAAGACAATACGGCAGCTGAATCATACAGTAACAAAGTGTAAGTCCTTACCAGGTACAAATCAATAGTACCATTTAACTCACGGTTTCGTCAAAGTCTCCAGCAGCAGCTCTAAACGCTGAGATTACCTGCGGTGTTATAATTCGACTTGTTGGCTCATTGACTGCTTGTGGATCAACCTCCACCGGAAGGAGCTTGAGAGTGAGAGCACGAAGCCGTTTAACAAGTTCTACATGTTGAATAAGATTAGTACCATTCACAGAGAAGCGGTTCAAGCTTACTCGTTAAAGTCTCTGGAGATGGTTTAACATTCTTTGCAGCAGGCAGAATTGGTTCGCTTCCTTCAGATACCGCAGAAAACCCATTGGACATGGTGGACGTACAAGTTCAAGCCTTGTAACTGCGACGTCATGAATGTTCGGGTAACAACTTGGCAATATTTGGCAAGGTCGCGTTGTTGTGGCTGTTCCATCAAAAGCCTCCTTGTCCATTGAACTCCATTATGCCAGTAAGGGTCTTTCACAATCGCTCATTGTAAAACAAAATTGAACAAACTTTAGGCATACCATTCATCTTTGAACGAAGAGCCAGATGTTCGCCAGGTCGGAAATATGTCGATTCTTCCAATAAAGACGAAATATCGAGGAGTAGCGCCTCTTGGTGCGTGGACATAAACCATCTATTCAGCTAGTAACTAATCATATACATAGCTGATCCCTCTCAACCCGATATAATCGACGAAACTCTCGATCTATTTCGCGCCAACTCCCTCTTCCGCAACTTTGAAATCAAAGGCCCTGCAGACCGTACCCTCATCGTTCTCATCCTGTTCATATCAGATTGCCTGGCCAGAATCGGGAGCAACCCTCGTTCTACACCGACCAAGATTGAGGCGACCAAATCGCTGAATACATTATCTGTAGACAGTTTCCCAATACCAGGAGATGCTAACTTTGCTTTGAATGCGCATTATGCCCCAGCTGCGAGCCGTGCGGATGCTGGTGCGTTCAAATCAACATAAGATGCGTCAAGAGGTTGCTCATCCCTATCTTATCTTGATTTTAGAATTCCTTCGTTCGTATCTTACCCAGGTGCGGCAGGAACTATCGTTGCGCTTGGTCAATATCCTCTACGCCGATGGCGATGTTCCCAGTAAATGGTGGATGTCCTTCCAAAAGAGACGATTCATGAACAGAAGTTTGGGTGCATAGGAGTGAATGTAGATCCTCGTCCTGTACAACAACATACTCGGAAATCAAAACCATATACATCTTATGATCTACTTTTTGTTTCTCCTTCTTTCGTTGGGATTCTTACGCCCGTACCCAATGATAGGTAGATCTCCATTCGATCTCGTCGTCCGGCCCTTACCACCTGCACTAGCAGATATAATCTCCGGCACCCAATCCGGATCCATCCAACTACCCACCGCGACACCTCCTTCGCCTTTCGCACTCCTCTCAAGTAAACCCTTCATCATTCGTGCTTCCTCCCGTTCCTGTTTTCCTTCCATTCGCTTTTTAGCTCTCATATACTCGACCTGGTCTTCTCTCAAGATGAGACCTTCTCCTGAGCCATGTTTTGCAGAACCAGGTTTGGGTGCAGGTATCGAATATTTTGTACCGCGGAGTTTATACTGGAAATTAGGTTTAAGGTGAATCTGCATGGCAGGAGCGTCGGAAGAGGCATTTGGTGATGCGATTGTTACCGAAGCACGGATAAGCGATGGATTTCCACATGAAGGACAGAATTGTTTTGAGGCGTCCTTGCATATTCTGAGATAGATATGGTTAGGAATATCAGCTGTCCATCACAGTCGAGCACGTACTTGAAGCAGGCATGACATCTGAGAACCCAAGTCTTCACTCTCTGTATCCTCTTTCCTTCTGTGCCAACCAGATTGAGTCCCATCTGCATCAACACATTTTGCATAGCGAAATCCGCCGTCATGCACCCTACATCAACAACCTCCTCTTTCCTGCGTCCTTTGCCTTTCTTCTCCTGGCCTCCGCTTGGTAAAAGATCTAGTGCTCGGGACTTGTGTAAGGCGACATTAGCTGGGGTAATCCATTCCCCTTCGCCGTCATCGGAATCTGAAGGATCATCGTAGAGCGGTACATCGATTGAGGGTGCAGATGTTGGAACGGAGGTAACGGGCTGAGATTCTTCTATTGTAAGAAGCTCTACATTCAAGGGTTCTCTTTCTGTAGTGTCTTCGCCTTCCTCCACTACGGATCCATCAGAATCCTCGGTTATGGGGCCGTCAGCAGTATCGTCTATTGCTAGGGACTCTAAGGCTGTTTCGAGTTCTGCAGAAGTGCTCTGATCCTGAGGTGATGTAGGAACAGCATTGATTTCTGCCTCGTGTCCAGTCTCGTTAGCACTCTACTATCCCTTGCAGTCAGCAAAGTGTCCAAGTAGATATAATAGGATGAATACTCGCTTTGATTTCAGCATCTCTTTTTGCCCGCTCTTGTAACGTATGTGTCAAAGCCAAGACAGATAAATCTGGATGCGAAAGAACAGCATAATCTCCTGTTTTCTTTGCCCACTGGATCACTAACCAGTTGAGGGTACACGATATTGAGATCGCAGTTCACAGAAAACGCAAAATGTACACACCAGAAGCCAAACTAGCTGGATCAGGATTCTTCACCTCAATCTTGATACCGAAATTCAAACCAAGACGCTCCAAGTGCTCTTTAGCATTTTTATCCTTCAACTCTGCTAAAACTTGGGGGACAGTGTAGTATGATTCGGCAATGCCTCTGAGAGGAGAAAGGGAGAGCAATGGACCTGCATCAAGGACAAGACTTTTGCAATACGGTTTCTTTTCTGTAGCCATTATTATATTGTATCTGGAAGTCGAGGAAAAGGGAAGGGCGCTAAAATAAATTGATCTGAATTTCCCATTTCGGCCGACTTCGCTTCGCTTCTCCGAATCCCGATGCACTGCAAAAATCATCGAGTCAACTCTCAGCCTGATTTACGACCCTCTCTTCATTCATCATGTCCCCCAGAATGTAAGCTTTGCACAAATTATAATCCCTTCGTTCAGCTATTCTGACACGTTTATCAGCTTTCGAATTGTCGTTCTGCCAGGTGATGGAATTGGTACAAGCTTACATTCCAGATCTGCGTTGAATTCCTTCATTAATCACAGATGTATACAGGCCCCGAAGTCGTAGCTGAGGCTACCAAAATTCTCCAAATAATCAATTCTACATCGGCCGATTTTGAACTCAAATTAGAGGAACACCCATTCGGCGGTGCTGCTATAGATGCTGTCGGTGAACCTCTACCACCTCCAACGTTAAAGGCGTGTCAAGAAGCAGATGCCATTCTCATGGGTGTGTGGGTGTCTTCGTTCTTCCTATCATCACATCTAAACGCGTCCTAGGTTCAATCGGAGGACCCAAATGGGGCGTAGACGCCAAAATCAGGCCAGAACCCGGCCTCCTCACTCTCCGAAAAACGCTTGGTCTCTACGCCAACATCCGTCCCGCGAATTTCGCTTCAGAAGGTCTTCTTGAATATACTCCTCTTCGACCAGAAGTCGCCCGAGGTTTCGATACAGTTGTTGTGCGTGAACTCATCGGAGGATTATACTTTGGCAAGAGAAAGGAGGCCAGTGCGGAGCCAGACATTGGAACGGCTTGGGATAATATGATTTATAGTGAAACTGAAATCCAGCGTATCACTCGAGTAGCTGCTCAGATCGCTTTATCGACGAATCCACCGATGGAAATCCACTCAATCGACAAAGCGAATGTGTTGGCTTGTTCACGGTTATGGAGGAAAACTGTGACGGAGACTCTGACAAACGAGTTTCCTCAAATTAAATTTGACCATCAACTTGTCGATTCCACGGCAATGGTCATGGTAGCCAATCCTCGAAAGTTGAATGGTGTTATCCTTACCGAAAATCTCTTTGGCGATATGTACGTTTTGTGATTTTTTCATTTCACACTATTCCTCATGTCTTCCATAGCCTGTCTGATCAATCAAGTGTTATCCCTGGCTCTCTCGGACTACTACCTTCCGCGTCTCTTGCCGGTGCACCTGTCGAAACATCTTCCGCAGATTTCAAACCTACTCCTGGTCTATACGAACCCATCCATGGTTCTGCCCCAGATATTGCTGGCAAGGGTATCGCCAACCCTATCGGGACCATTCTCAGTGCCGCAATGCTCTTGCGTTACTCACTCGGTCTCGACAAACCCGCATCAGCCATCGAGGCTGCTGTACGCAAAGTCCTCGACTTGCCTTCAGCGGGTGGCTATGGTCTTCGAACTGCAGATCTCGGGGGTAAAGTTGCTACAACAGAGCTTGGGGACAAAGTCGTAGAAGCTTTGAAAGAGATTCTATAGAGAGGGTATTATGGTAGAAATCTGGATACAATCACCAATGTCTTTCGTCCATCCAATCGCGCCGCTCATATCCTTGACCATATTAGAAGACCGTGCCCGAGTATGGCCATGAATATCCTGGCCTTTTGCACATATCGAATTCGTATTTGATAGAACATCATTTGCCCAGGTGGAGGAAAAGTTATAATGTACACATCACATCCATTAAATCATAATCACGGAACAGGATAGAAAAGATGATAAAACTTCAGCCTTCGCTATAAGAAGGGTTGGTGTTTCTACTTCTCGTTGTCGTAGGCGATCTGCCCTGGAAGGAATGTGTAGAAGTATTAGAGAATAATATAGAACTTAGAGGACCTATTGAAGCGACATCATGGGGAGAGATTTCATCGGAACGTCTCGAGTTACGAACAGCTTCATAAACGTGTGGAGTGGCGGAGGTTGTGTCCAGAGATTTTGGAGGCTGTTTCAATAACAGTTCCTAGTCAGCAACAGTGATCTGCCTCGCGAAAATGTATGCACAAACTGACCTCAGATATTGAAGCGACCGCTGTTTCCAAGTGGGGATGATCATCGCCTCTCCCTTGGTCCCACTGCCAGTTACTAAGTGTGGCTCGGCCCAGATTGTGAGAGTTCAAGCGGAGACGAAATCCATCCCGAGAGTTAAGTGTCCGTAAAAGACCATAGGAATAGAGTTTGCCAGACAACAGCACGAAAAATAGAACCAGATTGCTCTCCTTTGTCTGATGGAAACATAGGTTGGTGATTGGACTCCGAAGGTATGGCTATTACTTACTGAGTGATAAAGGGAGACAGCAGCTATCATACTGATGCATGGCAGGGAAGCGGATTCACAGGTCAGAGTGATAACAGACCAGACTACTCTGTCGGAATCTTCGAGACCTGTTTTCGCTCGCCATAGGGTCGTGATCACTGTCAGGGATCAGTCGATAATGCTACCCATTGATCAATTGAGCGGCATGGAAATCTCACGGATAGAAGCGACAATAAAGTCCAGCACTGTAAAACTCCGCATCAGTGTAAACGATTGCTGGAACTTAGAAGGGCTCATACCCAGAGACCCAAAAATCCAGTACGAAAAGACAAACTGCAACTGTGTCGATACATGGTAAGCTCGGCGAAGGATTCACAGGTTTTTGGGTGGTCCCACCAAGCTCATGAGAGGGCCACTACCAAGATAGTTCTACAAATCTGTTCAGAAACATAGAGAATTATTGAGAGCATGTGCTCAACATACACCAGATTCAGGATCAGTCTTGTTCACGACCAGAGGAAGACTGACAGCCTGTATGAGATTCGCAATGAAGACTGTTACGGATAATGTGCCCAAAGGATAAAGGACCCAGGAATTATGGTCTGTCATCTGGATGAATCACGATCGTGGCTATATGCGTGCGACTAGTGGTAATTTCAAAGCAAACGAACCTTCCAACATCGTCGGATGTAGAACGTTTCGCACAACCAACTGATACATCCATTGATAGCCACGCCGGTCCATACAAAGTGACTGTGAGCCTGTGTGACGCGAGATTAAACCAAGAGACGCGTCAAGGTCACCGCGTTGACTAACCCAAGACGACTTGTTAACCGATATCTGCCATAGCTTATATTCCTCGATAATCGTTTGTAGTCTGCAAAACCAATGAGACGTAGATAATCCAATGATCATCTGTCCCTATACGCACAGAGAAAGTGAAACCACAACTCCAACAAACGTTCTTTTTTGCCAACGATCGTCTTTGAACGCAGAGAAGTACTTTGAAGCTTGCCCGATAACAAACCCCAACAGAAAAGATTGTAATATCCCATCTAAAAGAACGGCGCCTGGAATCCCGTCGTATGCAGAGGCATGATTTATAGAAGAATGATATGGTGTAGAGGTGTAGTTGGCCATAGAAGTGATCATGAGGTGTGGGATTAAATCAGAAGAAAGAAGCACTGGCTCGACGAGTTCTTCGATGTGAAGCGAATAACAATGCCATACATGGATTGAAGGTGTCTGTTACTGAAAGGAGTGGATATGATAGAAGGAGTAGCTTGTGCATATACATACAAGGACCCAGAAATGCAATGTGTATACAACGAAGTGTGTAATTCAAGGGCACATTATGACTGCGATGAATGAGACGACGAACGGAAACAATATTCCTTGATTTAAACCCGAAAACGGTGGATTTAATACCAAAGAAACAGAAAAAAAGAGAAAAGGACGAAAACTTGGATACCAACAAATCAAGAAGACAAAGTTAACAACACAAGAAGAAGAA
The DNA here is from genome assembly GCA_027886305.1 of Lentinula aff. lateritia. Lineage (NCBI taxonomy): Eukaryota > Fungi > Basidiomycota > Agaricomycetes > Agaricales > Omphalotaceae > Lentinula > Lentinula aff. lateritia. Next base: position 3,151 of record MU795252.1, on the reverse strand, counting down.
TTGTAATAATTTAAGTGGAAGGAGGAAACGAGAATGCAAGATCAAACATAGAATGATGAAACGAGCGAGTCTGATGCGTGTTTAAAAAAGCACAATACTCTTGGTCGCGAGAGAAGTTAGGAGACGGTAGGAGTCGGAATTGGGACTGAAGAGCCCCGAAGTCGAGTCCATACTGCTGGATGGACAGTGGTAAAGTGGCTGACGAGTACCGAGGTGGGAGTATCGCGATCAAATACAGCGTCAGTATACTTGTCAGGATACCTGTCATGTCTTGCACTACGGTGTAGTCAGCGAAGGGCACATTGGGCATAAAATTGAGGGACAACTCACCGACACAACTTGCATATGTTGCCCGAATGTTCTAATTTTAAAACCTCTTCCAGCGCTTCCTTCTCTGTGCAACTCGACTCATCCTCGTCCTCCTCATCTTCCTCATCCTCATCTTCCTCATCCTCTTTATTTTCTTTATCCCTTCCCGCTTGATCGTCTTCTGACTCCTCTGCTTCCGCGTTGTTGACCGTTTGACGACTTCCTACGTCTGAAATCAATGGGTCAAATGAATTATCCGACATCAAGTTGCTTTGTGGGATCTTCAAGTTTTCTAGATCAGGCTCAATTAATGCAAGGGCGTGTGAAGTAGAGACCAGCTCATCCTTCTCCGTAGTCGTGACAATGGTTCCAGCAAACTCCAAATTTGGGGATTGGACGATTATGTTCCCTGTTACCTGTTGATCCAAATGGGGTGAAGGGACAACATCCTGGACCATAGATTCAACACTCTGTGGCACGGTAGGAGCCTCAGCGGAATGAACGGGAGGCGCCGCTTCTTTTCCATCTAAACGCATACGCTTGGAAGGACTTAAAGGGATACCCTCATCGATACTCGCGCGTTTTAGTGGTGTTCGAATAAGAAGGGGAGATGGTAACGTCGGATACTGCTCCTGTTCGGGACTAAGCGATTTATCCGACTGAGGGGGAGTCGGCGGAGCTGGTCCTTGAGTAGGCTTCTTGTCATCAAGCTGTGCATCGTGGACCTGCGCAGATATATGTACCCCACTCGAAGAGGACACTGAAACGGGCGTATGATATACAACGGTGCTAGGCGGGCCCATGCGAGATACAGACTGCGACACCGTGGATGGATTGGACTGGTAGACGTTATTGAAGAATCGAGGATTTTGTGCGTTTTGCGAAGGCGATGCTCGGTTTGAAGAAACATACGAGCGCACGGATTGGTTATTGGAAGGAACCGGATAGGAATGAGGAGTCGATGAACGAGATACTTGAGTTTCAAGAGGTGCAGGATGTTCCAGCGGAATCATTGGTGACTGGGAAAGTCGATTATGTGAAGGAACAGAATTGTTCTGCGGAACCGATGAACGAGAAGATTGGTTCTCCAGGGGTGCAGAACGGCTCTGCGCGTTCATTCGTAATTGGGTAGATTGGATGTTTGAAGGAACAGAGTGGCTCTGAGGAATTGACGAACGAGACGAATGGTTCTCAAAAGGTGTAAAATGCTCCTGCGAGATCATTTGTACTTGAGACAAAGGATGAGGCGAGGATGCGGAACGTTGCGGGTGAGTGATCGTGCGAGAAGGGTACGGGTAGGTCGTGGAAGGCTGGGAATGAGAATGAATGCCAACCTGGGCGGGAACACGGTTCGATTGCGGAGCGTTCGCGTTATACTGGGACTGTGACAGTTGGCCTGGCATCAAGACGTTGGTGACAGGACGCTCATGAGCGATTGGCGAGATAGACGGAACAGAATGTCGGCGTTGGTCGGCAAGAGACATAACTTCGGAAGGGTTATTCGAGATTCTATGCGCAAAGGTCTGTGGTTGTGATGTTGTTTGGGAAGTTAGATGAGCTGATCCGGTGGATTGATGACTGGTAATGGATATTATTGGAGAACGGTCGTTCGAAGGTTGCTGTTGGTGCATGTTCTGAGCAACATTTGAGGGAGCCGTTCGAGCTTGCGTTGTGTTCAAGTGAGGTCGTTGGTAGTGGACATTGAGCGACATGTCTAATCAGCAAAATCAATAAAGCGGTGACTGAGCGAGTAGCATCTACATACCGTCGGGACTATTATCGGTTTTCACAATTACCCCGAGAGCTAACCCGTCGTTGACCAATCTTTCGGTAGTCGATGTGAGAGCAGCATACTGTCTTCTTAATCGTTCGACTTCCTGCTGAAGATCATGACAGACAGCAGGAAGTGCTTCAGGGGATGCAGCGAATAATGCATGATAGCGATCTGCTCTGTCCTTAAAGAAGTCTCGCTCCGGGCCAATACTCTTCAATGTACGGTCAAGGATCTCGTTATCTTGCCAAAGTTTCTTCATGCTGGTTTCCATAGAAGACTGGGTGTTCCTCAATGCTGCATTCCCCGCTCTAAGGGCCGTATTTTCATTCTTAAGAGCCACGTTCTCCATTTTGAGAGTTACCAATTCCTGTGTCATTCCAGGATAAAAGCCCCATTCAGTCATACAATCGTTGGCAAAGCCAGAGAGCATCGTCATCACCGTCCGACTACGAACAGAGTTATCTGATTCTGCCTGGGTTGGTGAACTATCAAGAGAGGATTAGCGCAATTGCCTCAATTATTCAGTCAGGGACAAACTTTTTTTCCACCGTCCCTCCAGAGCTTGCTATATTGATTGCAGAGGCCATCAGAAACACCCCTTGACTTTGATTTTTCAGTATTCCAGACTGGGCGAGAAAGAAATATGGTGGATGGAAGCGGAAGAAAGAAAGGTGTGTGACTTGGTGTGAAAGAAATTGATCCGCGACAGATTATTATTCAGCACCTAATAATTGATTTTCAGCTGCAGTATCACTCCGTTTCACACAAGATTAGCAGCTACAATTATGTCTGAATCTGTTTCTAATTCGCAGTGGTAGAGTACGTGGAAGAGAGCCACTAACAGGCGCTTGTTTTATATGTTATCACTGTTAGTAATATTGATCATGGTTTTCATGCCGGTTGCAGATGGATCGACACGTTTCTACACTAAAATTGATATTGAACTTTCATCATTCCTTGATTGATATTTTACAACTAGCAGTAACCCGTGCGATGCACAGCTTAGTTACGCTCGGGGCGTCGCTCTGCTCCGCCCACTTGCTTCCTTCGTCTGTGATGTCAATTGAA